>JAMAGK010000039.1:185748-249153 GCA_023626135.1 Talaromyces sp. R2412 | reverse complement strand
GTCAGAATAAGTCGATTTTTCCGGCAGGGTGGTCCGGCAGGCTTATGTGGGCCGGGAGGCCTATAAAATACGTTAATTACATACTGAAGACTCAAGACTTCGAAGGACGGCTGCGCGCGCTCGGCTTTTGGGCTAGGCCAGGACGGAGGAGTCTAATCCTATCGTAGCGCAGTCTCATTTAGACTACGTACTATTATGTAGGCCACTACTCCGTACAGTGACCACACTGACTACAGGCGTGACGATCCCGCGATGCGACGGCAGTCAGCACGAACGGCTGGGCTTCGCTAGCGGACGCTGACGGCGTATTTCTGAATACTGAATAGCGTATCGGAATAGATTACGGCTGCCCCGCTCCAGCCGCTCGCGCGCGTGGAGCCCTGCAGCACCAGTCTGGTAATTTGGTAAGTTGTAACTTGGTGGGGTGGGGCGCTAGCCAGCCGTCTTGTAATCGTACGTAATCCGTAATCTGCACACCTCACACTATGCTCAGCCGCATCGTCGTTTTTAGAAGCAGCATACTCCGTACACTACTATTAATTACATGATACCAGGCTTCAGGCCGTCCACCGTCGACTCGTTTAGCACGCGTTACCGTACAGCCCCATGCGCCACCGTCCATGTGCAGCCTAGCGCGTCCCCGTCCTGGCAGCCCACACCGCGGTCCTAGTGCGCCCCGCCTGAGCTCTGGGATGCATACCATTACGGGGATCATCAAGAAAACCGCTAACCATCAAGCTGCAGGGCTCTGGGGAGCCACCTGCGTACCGGCCTTGCTCGCCCACGTTTCAACCCTTCCGATGAGGGTCCTGGTTCTTGCGATCGACAATCATGGCGGTCGATAGCACTTGCGCTGGACAGCAGTGCTTACTCCTCCGGATATGTCGCGATACATAATCGCGCCTTCCCCCCTCCTCCTCCTGCTCTTTCCTGGTCTCACTTATCCATCATCGCTCCTTCCTTTGAAGTCACTTACTTCTTCTCTCTACAACCACCCAACCTTCCACCACTCTTTAACAACACATCTCCTCTCTTCTCTCTCTATCTCTCTTGCTCTCTTCTATAGCCAGCGTGCCTCATCTCAAGCAGCTCGCCGTCCTTCAATTGCTCATGGACAGAGAGCCTTACGGATACAACTACTCAGCTTACCACCAAGGAGCAAGCATTGGTCGTCCGCTGTCCGCCGCTTCGTCAACCTCGACTGCCTACAGCCTGCCCAGCTCGGCCTCATCGCCCAGCGAGTCGTCCAATCGTCTGACCTCTCGCGCTGCAGCTCCCACTTCTGCTCCTACCAACACAATGCGCCGCTCAAACACAATGGCTGAAATCCCCCTGCCCATCACTTACACTCCCACTACTCACCGCATCAGCAAGGCCAAGAAGGGCAAGCGCGTCCACGCTTGCGAATTCCCCGGCTGCAACAAGGTCTTCACTCGTGCCGAGCACCGCCGCCGCCATGAGCTAAACCACAACCCGGAAGCTTCTTTCCCTTGCACTTACGACGGATGCCGCAAGGCCTTCCACCGGTCCGATCTCTTGGCTCGCCACATGGAGCGACAGTATGCTTTCTCTCCCAGCTTCGCATTTTAATATCTGCTAACCGCGCTTATCTAGTGAACTGGACGGCCAATCAGACAGTGCTAGCGGCCGCTCTTGGAGACCCCAGAGCAAAACCACGCCTTCCATCACTTCCGTTCCCACCAGCATGGTCACTTCGATGCCTCTGGATGTGAGCTCGGCTTCCTACCCTGCCAGCCAGGGGTCGACTCCCATGTCGGGCGGTAGCCCCGTTATTGGAAGCGCAATTCACCCGGATCTCGGCAGCGACCTTGCTTTGCCCTGGAGTGGCATGGAGATCCCCTTCCAGCCGCGCCCAACTGTCTTTGGAACCCACATTCGGGACTCTCCTGACGACATGCCTTTCTACTCGTCTCCCGAGACTTGTGGCTCGCCGGCCTCCGACTATGTCATGCCCCACCCATCATCTGCCCCAACTTCAGTCATGGAGCCATACGCCTACCACGACCTGGCCGCATCTCCTCTGCAGCTGCCGACTACGCGCGAATGGGATGGTGTTGATATTGTGCCCGCTCCAAATATGATGCCCGTTGCTATGGATGCAAACCAGATGATTCAGCCAGTAGGTGAACCTTCCTCTCTAGGTGCAAAACACCCATGTACGTGGATTAACCCGCCTCGTCTATTTCAGAACCTTCCTCAGTACAGCTCTCCCACGTGGGTCGGGATGAGTGGTATGCCCTACGAAGAGAACTTACTTCAGCGCCCAGCGTCGTTTCCGGAAACGACAGCAGCATGGAGATCCTGGACACTCTAAAGTGGCAAGATTGTCTTCAATATTATTGGCAGCATTTTCACCCCCTATTCCCCATCATTCATCGCCCTACTTTTCTCGCTACAAAGCCCAGTCCGTTGATGGCCGGAGCCATGGTTGCGATTGGCTCGCAATATGACACCCGGCCAAATTCAAAGGAGTACTCTCTGTCTCTTTTAGAGGCTTGTTTAAAACTTCTCGCCAAACGATCTCCGATTACAAGTCGTTCTCAGGTCGCTGATATCCAAACTGTCTTTTTGCTTGAATTCCTGTCAAAATTTAGATCTAGAAAAGCAGATGTGCACATATCGCATCGCTTTCGCAGCCTCTATGGCAGTTTCATACAGGACAGGCATTGGGTGCATGTGAATCCTCTGGCTGTCTTGAACACATTGCCCGCCCAATTTACTCCAGAAGCACTGAAAAGTGCACAGAACTTTTGGGTCGAACACGAAGCTCGGCGTCGTGTTTTACAGGCTGCTTTTATTCTTGACATTCAACAATCTGCGCTTTTTGGCCAGCCCCCTGTGCTACTCCAGCCCAATTCCGTCCCATCCAACACATGGCAGCAAAACTCGCGCATGATGGACATTCCTTTCCCTTGCACTTCGGATCTCTGGGAGAGCAACCATCCAGGCCGTTGGTTGGTGTTGGCGCGAGCTTACATCCCAGTTTCCCTGGCTACTGCGGCTGCTAGTTTCAACCTACATTCAGGCCTCCACCCTGATCAGATTGACATTTTCCAATCATCCTTACTTGTTGCCTACGGATTATCTGGACGTGCACAGGGAGGCGACCCAGAGAGCTCACTGAGTGGATTTACCTCGCTTGAAGATGCGGCTGGTGACGCTCCTCTAGTCGCATCACCTCACGCACGAACACTCTTCATTGTCCACACAATGCTTGCTACTCGCTACACTCCAGTTCACACCTTGTTGAGCGTCAGCGGAGAATCATGGCTCTTCAACCAAAAGCTCGCCCAAGAAGGTGACTTTCGAAGCGCCAAGATTGCACTTCGGCAGTGGGTCTCGGATACCGAAGACGTGAAGAAGGCGGTCTGGCACGCGGTACGTGCGCTGCGTTACATTGTCGACGATCCCGACGTGCTTTTGTCACAATCGCCTACGCCGGGACATTGGAATGGTAATTTCCTGCCGTCACCTCCCCGGTCTAGCGCGTCGAATATGCTGCAAACCCATTGGAGTATTTACATTTGTGCTCTAATTTGCTGGGCTTATGGATTCGAGCCGAGCAACAGTCCGCTACAGAGCACTGACGATGACCTCGCTGGGGTGTCTCGAGCATACATTTACAATATGATAACGTTGGCGCCAACGTGGGAGCACGTCTCGCGCAATCGAATCCCGCCTTCGTTAAGACGCAACACAATACCACTCTTGAAGTTCATTCGATTGACTCGGTTTCAGGAGGCTCGCATAGGCGGCTTGTTGAATGAAGGCGACCAAGTTCTCGCCCGTCTCTCCGAACCCCGGAGTGCCCATGGTGCCATCAAGGGCATGTGGAGCTTTTGATTACTTTTGATTTTTTCGTTACGATGTATATACTATGACTTTTGCTATGAGGCGCTTGTCCTGTTTTTGGAGTTTTGATTTGACACACATTATGATGTTTTGACGTCGTTATGCCTTTACTACCTGTACCATATACCCCCTACGTCTCATTGGGAACTGACGTATACGAGAAGTTACTGTAAGACTCAACTTGGTGGCGTCTTATCTGTTTGAAGCAACAATGTACATATTTTTTTACTAGTTCATAGAAAGCTTGAACATTTCTGAAAATCTCTCCAATTTTGTCTCGGTTTCATGATAAGAACTGGCCAATAGTCGGACTCAAAGCGGCATTGGATGCATCATTGCATTGCATAGCATCAGGATTATCAGTCGGAGCATCAAGACCAGCGGATGGCCTGAGCAAACCAAGTTACTGCTACGTACTAATTAAATGTGCTTGATGGTTGTCACACTGCGTAGAAGGCTGGAACGGCCAAGCACGCCCTTTGTTCCAAATGTTCGGGTAATAATCCTTGCTCGTCAGACTCTGAATCCTTCGTTCTCCACTTGGACTGATCCTTCTCAAGGTAGATCGCTGCACGTTTTCTGAATCGGGTCAAGAGCGCTTTTTTGTTAGGTTGCTTTTTTCTTACTGGTTTTTCTTGGATCGTCTGGGGTAAGCAATTAAGTAAAGTTTGGTCGGCTGGAACTCCAGTACGGAGTACGTAGTAGGGTGATGATACATCAACCAACTCGCGATAGTCTTAAGAATTGGACTGCACGTTGAGTATGTAGTATGCACTGATACAGACTACGGAGTACTCCGTATGGAGGAGGTATGCGGACTCCCCTGAACAACATGAACTAGAAATGCACGTGGAAGCGATGTGCAATTGCCGGCCTAGAGGCTAGACTAACAATCGGCGCGAGTAAGTCCTAGGCAGGCTTAGTACTTTGTTGTAATGAAACCCTGATAAGGGAAGGCAACGTGTATATCGTCCGTATGAGTACTAGCTTGTTGACTCTTTCGGGATGGGATCAGAGAAAAAAAGACCTTTTTTCAGTGTCTCACAAATTTTGAACCTGACGTGGCTAGTCCGTGCTGAAGAGTAGCCACACAGCACAGACATGCTACTCTATACGTACGTATGGAGTATGGCGTATGGCGTAGAACGTGCACCCGGAGTTTTGACGGAGAGATTGTGCACACTGACTGCATGGCCGCTTGGCGAGTACGTGCGTATTATACGTACGTACGGAGTACCTGGCTACCACATAACATGCACTACTTATCAGTACGTACTAGTAAAATGTCATTCAATCGCCGTTCGGCGATTCAGAGCCAGTCGGCTGCCATGGCACTTGCAGATGAACTTGACACAGAAACAACAAAGTTCATGCTTGCCAAAACAGGGGGATCGACATACAACAGACAGTTCGACGTGTATTGTTTGGTATGCAATACAACGTACGGAGTTCTCCGTAGTCGCATGGGGATGGTTTATTTACGACATCTGGAGGTTTACGCAGTACATGATGTTCTGAGGAAGCTTTCTTTCCAGCCCACATGGCAATACTCTTTTACGCAAGCTCACGAACTAATAACGGGATCCTGGTACGATCGACGGCAATCCTGGCGTGTACCTAATCCTAAAAATCGGATATATCATTGCGTAGGAGAGGGGATGATTGCCTGAGATAAAACATCATTAAAAACTTTAATGCCAATCCGAAGGATAGAGAGGCATGAACTAATGAAGTTTTCCCTGTTTTTTTATCTTGTATATGGAGACACCTGGAAGATGTACCTTGATTTATGTACATGTGACAAGCCTTTTATTACATATATTTTTAAGAAGTATAAGAGACTTTTTGGGCTATTTTGTGAAGTTTCGGTCTCATTCAAAGATTAATTCTAAAACATCAAGGTGCGAGCCTCTTATCAGTTGGAAAATATTTACTTACTGATTGACATGTGACAAGCAGGGCTCCTCACAGCGGCGCTTTCCGACTCATTGGGTGAATTCTTAGGGAATTAGGCCATCGTGGCCTGATAACCTACTCGTACTTGTTGTTGGGGCTGCATGACAAAGTATAACTCTTATGTTTCTCAACACTAAACAAACCGGAGGTTTCCAATGAAATGCTGCATATGACGTCAATACAAATCATAGAGATTCTGTCGCAGCTGATATTATTGATTAGAGGCTGAGCAAGAAGCGCTCGCAAGCGATTGCTGTCATGCCTTGAACATCGCTGGTGCTTTTCAGCGTTGGAGTAATCCCAAAGCTGATTGAAAGTGCGCTATATTCTTACTACCAAATATTTTGATGTTGGTCAGCTTATAAAAGGTGATATGCAAACTTGTGGGACTCAATCACCGAATTACTGGCACTACAATTGATATATGTAATATAGAAGGCACTCGGTATAATTATACGTTTATCACAGGTAAAAAGGGGTTTTATTAAAGGCTTATAACACAAAATTGAAATACACTGCTCAAAGCAACATATTATTGAACCACTAAATACAACTCCATTGTCCTTAGTTCATCTCAGTCACTTTCAAATCTTTGGGCATATAGAGGTCCAGTCGTTGAAGCCTACCTCAAGTCATACGCTCACATTTACATCCGATCCGTCTGGGTGGTCTGGAATATTTCTACAAATGAACCAGGGCAAGCCTGATAATATATCAGATGGGGTCCCAGAAAACAGCAAAAAGCAATCATAATACAAAAAGAAACATCAAGCTGACTGACTGTAGTGCGACTTGGTACATTGAAAGAGCATAAATTAAGTTTACTGGGTTTTCAGATAGTTGAGTCTGGTTAGACCTTCTACATACTGGCCATTTATCAAATATTAGGATCATTTAACATTTGAACTGAACAGCACGGGAACTAGTATTGTAAACCAAATATATCTATATAAAGCATAAAAGGTTTATAATCGCTGGATATTCGGTGCAGTCGAGACTCGAAATCATGTGATGAGGGCTAGTCTTCCGCATCAGTGTCAAATAGATCCAGAACAGATGGAGCACAGAGTACACAGTAGTACTAAAGACTCAGCGAGGCTGACAAATTTTTGTCTTTGTTTTTGTTTTTGTTCTTTTTTATGGTGTTGTCTGAATGTCTAACTTGTTGGCTAATGACGAGATATCTGATATACGGAGAACGCGGGCACACTGCACAGTTGCGTACATTCACAAGACTAGTCAAGCCGACTCAAGAGAGATGAAGCGCGATAAGACACGTTCAACTTGATAGTACTAAATACGCATTACCGATTCTTGAACCGGAATTCTATTTTTTCTTTCTTGTTCCGTGTCTTGTTTCGATGACGTCGCTATCCCGGGATAAAAAAAAACCCACACAGAGTGTTGCCAGTTATCAAATGGCAAAAGTACGTACAAGGACCCAGATAGTGGCGCGAAAGGATCAAGATTATCAAGTTCACATCCTGAACCTCGTCTCCATAATTGAATAACGAGGATCCATTTCAGTAATGTTGAAATTTGAATAATACGCGGTGTCCGGATGAGAGATGCAACTTGACGCAGAACGCAGGAACCTGAACTTGATGATGCTGATGATCTTCCATTGATCACATGAAACGTCTAAAAAGCCTTGTTTGATTTGTTTCTTATTGATTGACATGACAACGAAATTTGGCTCCAACGGCGATTCCACTTTGCAGGCTAGTAAAAACGAATCCTGCGCACGACTACGTAATCTTCTTTGTGATGTTGATGAAGTTATTGGTATTGGATGACCATGACATTTCCGTACGAGATCCTCTTTCATGAAGCGGGTGGCTAAGTTCATATGCATGTAACTCTACAGAATCGATGGCCTCCTGACGTGCTCTATCTACGTAATAATCCACCCGAGATTCAGGCCAACCTGGCAATGCCATGTGCCACGGCAAAGCATGCATGACACAAGACAAGAAATAAGGCCTAACCTAATACTGACCACGTCGCATTGCATATCCGTACTCCGTTCTCGGTACAATTACGGAGTATATACTTTTAAAAATACACAGCTAATAAATACCGAAAACCTGAAGCTTTCGCACGTGCACCTAATTAGGGCTTCTTGTAAGTTCAAACCGACGATACCCGTCTTACACAAAGTCAGGGCCCACCAGCTGCTGGTTAGACAGCGCTAAATCCTTCTGTATTGTAAGTTTGTAACTGTTTGAACCCACTTTTAAATACGTAGAGACCTTGACTCTCGAAATGGTTATCGATACTCCGACTGTTAGAGGTGGCTACATGGCGAAATCATGCATATGAAAAGTTACAAATGAGTGTGGAGTAATAATAATTAAAATGATGGAATCATTGTTGCTGATGGTAAATCCACAATTACGCTTTTCGGTGGATCTCTTTGTTTTTCTTTTCCTAAATATTAGCCGTCCGTAAATTTGGTGGTTGATCTCTCACGAGTCATGAGTCAATAAACCCACCGAATTTCTTTCATAGGTTGCTTTTTTCTAGGTTTGACATGACCGTTGTTGGGCCTTCATGACTCATGATGATATGAGGAGTTTTCTATATCGTATCAAATGTTAAGTGATAATTAAATATAAATGCGCCATTTGGAGCTAATTCCATGTTGGTTTCGTCTCTATCCGGCTGTTCCGCTGGCCCTCTCTCGCTGAACAAACAGTCGCCCTGGATAACATTTGAAGATTGATAACTCCATATGTTTCAAAATGGGAAAAAAGACCCGTCATTGTTGGTGGTAAAGGAAACGTTGCTGAAGAAAACGCACCTTTCATGGGGCGGCTGTTCGCCGGCCCGGACACCATTGTCACTTGTAGTTACAAGACATTCAGATTTGAACTCTTTCCAACCTCTCGCAGGCGCTAGAGAAGCCTCTCATAACGGAGCAGCCGGAGGAGACTCTATAGACGGCGAGTATGCTGGCTTAACTGAAGAAATTATCGGTTTCATAACAATCGCTTCATCTACTATGCAGCAAACAAGATTGCCGGTTCTTTACATTGATGGATACTTTAGAATTGTCTTTGTGGATATCGTCTGGTCTACAAAGTAGTCTATTATATCGTATCTTAACATATGTGATCTGTTAATCTTACTACGAGGAGGTACTTTATTGTAATTCGTTGTTCTCTGCTGCTCATCTATCAGGTCTTCTAGCGTAGAGCTCAACATTATTAAGAAGCTGATATATAGTTAAGCAAAAATCAAGGAAGAAACCAGTCGTTTAGAAGTCAATTGATATTAGAGCATACATGTAATATCTTGGGAGGGAGGTTCAACTTGTTGCATGCGATGCTGATATTTATGATCATGTTTCTGCGCGCTTTTACGACGGAGGATATTTTCAAACGTATATTACTTCCTGCATCTCATTTTAAAGAAAGCACCCTACAATCATTGTGAAATACTTGTAATTTATTCAGATACTTTTTCTATTCCTCTGGACTGGCTATTATAAAAATTAGGAATGACTGATGAAGTCATGTTCCAAACAACTATTTTATATAAAGTGAATGCCGAAAGACACAGTGACATATTAAAATCAATATTGAGTAGTAGCGCCGTTCCTCAATTCGAAATTCTGCTCATTCTGCCTGCCCCAAATGTTTCTTCAAAAATGGAAGCACTTCAGCCAGCGCAGGCTCCACAGCCTGAGGCTTGTCATAGAGCTGGTAGTGAGAAACTCCCGGGAGCACCACAATATGCTTGTCCTTGGAACCTGCACGGCCATAAATCTCTTGCGCATCACGGTACGCACCAAAGCCACCAGGCTTATCACCAACCACGGCGATAAAGGGCCGCGTCATGAGGACTTCGGCATGGTTAAAAGCATCCCACGTAAGCGCGGAGCTGTTGTATGAAAACAAGCCCCTGGTACATCCATTGGCTGCCTTTCCACGCTCCGTCTTGTAGTAGTCCGTAGCTTCGATTAAATCGATATCCGTCGAGGCCTTTTGGGCGTCGGCAACCGTGGGAGGCAGATAGTCGATAACAAAGCGCTCGCCACCCTGCGCCTCGAGCGTACGCTGCTTTGCAATCTTCTCAAGTGTTCCCACGGGATCAAACTGGGCAAAGGCTTCGCGGCTCAGTCGACCAAAATTCACAGGAGTAATACCCACACAGCACTTGAAACGATAGTCGGTCATGGCGGCGTTGAATGCGTAAGCACCACCACCGCAGATCCCCAGCACGCCAATACGCTCTGGATCGACGTATGGAAGGGTCTGGAGATAGTCGACTGATGCACGGAAATCAGATACGCGGAACTCCGGGTTCTCGATGAAGCGAGGCTCGCCGTCCGAGGATCCTTGGAAGCCGGCGTCAAAGGCAATCACTACGAAGCCCTCATTTGCCATAGCTTTACCGTAGATATTTCCAGACGTTTGTTCTTTGCAAGAGCCGATTGGATGGCCGGATACAACGGCGGGATACTTCTTCTTCTCGTCAAAGTTGGGTGGAAAGTGGATGTCGGCGGCGATTTTCCAGGCGACGCCGGGGATGCTGACTGTTTTGATTGTCTTAGACATATTGATATACTAGGCTTGTGATAATTATTGAAGTTTGTATGTATTTTCCTTCTTTGACATGGCATGGGTGCACATGTAGTTGGATTTATACTTCTCGAAAATTAAGCTTTGGTGGGTCATGACGTAGGCGCTCCCCGAAAGCCGTCGGTACACCCGAAAAGCTTCGGCATCCCTGCACGTCGGAAAAGTGTCCGATTATTAATCGGCTGAATACCAGTTAACAGGATACGTACCGTGGGTCAATATCTGTGCTATTTGAGTCTTTGAAATCTTTCCAAGAAACTGTGACACATCAACTAATAAATATGAGTATTTTCATTGTCACTACATGCAGGTATTAAACACTAAAGGTTGTTTCAAATGTTGAAATGTTGTGTGTATCCAAATTCCCGAGACTACATAGAACAAGAATCTTATTATAGCTAGAATACCCTGAACGTAAGATAAGAACCTTAAATGAGGAGCTTAGAATTCAACCTATACTTAGAGGAAGTGTAGTTTCCAGCTTGCAGCTTACTACGACTATTATTCGTGAGTATTATCTGAGTGTATTTGCATGCTGTTAATTCATCTATCTAGTAAAACAAGCCTAGAATTGCACCCGGCACATGTAGATCCAGTCTCAAAAGAATTTCAAACAACCATTTTACATGCATCAGCTTCCCACAAATCCCGCGAGAAAGTTAAAGAAATTTTCCTCGCATCTCCCCATCATTAAGTAAGAAGTAGTATAATTCTAGGCCATCTGGTTGCGAATGTTGGTGTAGTTGGAGTTGGGGTAGGAAAGCAAGTTCTGAGACTGATCAAGAGCAGAGGAGCCTCCAACAGTGTTGACAACAGTGCCGATAATGCTCTCCTCTCCAATCTTGTCACCGCTAATTTCCCAGAACATGGCACCACCAAGGCCCTTGGTTTGCGCATACTGAGTCTTCAGCTTAGCAATGTTGGGGGTGTCGAAGCTGTAGAGAGTGCCATCGCCGGTGGAGTTGTAGCTGTAGCTGGCAAGAACATCAGTCAATTCGGTGATGTTTGCGTTGGCGGTGTCAATGGCATTGTAGTTGACCTCGGCCGCGCCTGCTTGGTTGAAGGTTTGACCAAGACCAGTGGTGTCAGGGAAGGTTCGGGCGTAAATGGGCATGCCAAGGTTGATCTTGCTGGCAGAGATACCCTGGTTCAGGTAGTAGGTGAGGGCATCATCGGTGTTATCTTGCGTGCTGTTGGGGTTGGTCTTGGAAGCATACACATTGGCCAGGTCACCGCTGTACTGGGACCAGGAACCGGCATAATCGTAAGCCATCAGGTTCCAGAAGTCAAGGAACTTGTCCATTCCAGCGAGGTCCATGACAGTGTAAGCGCTGGAACCAGCTGGTGCAGCGACACTCAGCAGGAGCTCCTGGCTGCCTGCCCATTGGCTAGAGTAGTCGGACAACGCACTTCGGACTTCTTCGAGGAGACTGGTGAAGGCCTTGGCGTGTTCTTGATCAGTGGGGTACTAATCAAACATCAGTTAGCTTTCTTTCTTCCTTTTTTGAGCAACGGAATTATTTACCTCCCAGTCAATGTCAATACCATCAAAGCCCAAGTTTTGAACCAACTCAACAGCACTCTTGGCAAAAGTCTGTCTGCCCTCAGCAGTCAAGGTAAAGTTTTCAAAGTTGGTAGAGTAGGTGGCTCCGCCAATGGAAAGAAGCGTCTTGAGGTTGCGGTTTTGTTGTTTCATGAGATATAATTGCTTAACGTTACCGGCAACGGCACTAGTATCAGTGCTGTCGTCTCCCGGGTATGGGATCTGCAAATCGGCCCATGCATCGGACAGGACGACTGAACCGGTGCTTGGATCGACATTGGCGAAACAGTAGATGAGATGAGAAAGTGTCGAAGCAGTGATGTTCTGCGGGAAGAAATTGGTGGGGCTGTAGATATCCTGTATAAATAGTACGTATCAGTAAGAAAGGACATCCTTATATAGCTTCGGATATCTAAGACTGACCCAATCCGCAAAATATGCGACACTTCGGAAGCCCTCACTGGTGGGCGTGGCGGTAGGAACCACGGCAGTAGAGGTAGCAGGAATAGCAACACTGCTAGATGGCAAGGCTGCTGCTGAGCGGGCCAGCCAGCTCAGAGACAGAACGGTAGCAGCTGAAGCAGTCTTCATTGTCAAGGTATATAAAGAATGAACGCAGTTAGATACTGTCGAAAGGAAAGTAAGTTTTCAATAAGGAATGAATGGTCTTTGACTATGTCTTGAATGACTGTGGTCGGCTTGCTGTGTTGCTGATATCTACAACTTCAAGGCTCTACGAAAGGGTCTAAATACTCTGAAAAAATGCTTCATTCCACCATTTACCAACATATCGCTTGGAAATTATTCGCCCATTTGCCCATCGTAGATTTCTAACAGCTATGCCTTACAAGGCGGTGCTGACATCTACTTGGGGGCTTTTTCGCTATTACAATGGATATAATTAACGCCACAGTCGCGGCTCCTAGGCTCATGAGTCTAATTACTTTGGATTATGGAGGTTCACTAGCCGCTGGAATATTGTCTGGTAGCTGGAGGGTTACCTTGACAATGTAACAGTACTAATTGGTGACCTTTTGGTGTCCCGTACTGGCCCCATGGCGTCAAATCTCAAACCAATGTGTTGTATGAAACCACCTAACTGCATAATAAAAGCCCGGAATGACATCCCGATGCAAGCCCTCGAATATCGGAGTCTATTCCTAACAATAGTCGATACAGATTAAACTGTCTTCTGTTCCGGACAATATAGAATTTCATTAAAATGGTTCGAGAAACGCCATTTTGATGACAGCAGAGCACGTGGGGCGAAACCCCAATCGCTTGTCCAATTTGACATGCTATTGGTTGTTGTATGCGCCTAACATCATATTAGCCCAAAGCGGAACATTTTGCTATTAGATCGACTTCAGCTTCATACGAGAAAGGCTAGACTCACGCGGAACAACCAAAATAGCACGGAAAGTCTGACGATTAATATAACAAACCACGGCTCGGAGCCGAGGAAGCTTGCGCAGGGGCCGGTTACAGGTGTATAAAATACTATAAATAGCCTCTATTCTCGATCCTACCTAGTTCCAATGATTTAGGTAATCGGCAGATTCGGCATTTAATATCATTTGTTCGGTCATCACTGTTGCGTGCTCGTTTAATTTAGCTGGCTGTTTTTTTCGCTGTATACGTTGATTGAACCCTAATAGTAGGGTGGTGAAAAAAATTTCCAAATACATTTCTAGGCTGAAGCTTTCTACTTCGTGGGAAGGAATATTTATTGTTGATTTCAACTTGAACATGATAAATTGTATTCGTGATGCAGCTATCACGCATCTCTAAATACTAGGTGTGTTTATGTCTGATAGTAGCGGCCCCCCGATCCTCCAAATGTTCCGAAATAGGAAATTTCGACGTTTCTTCAAAATACAATTGATTATGTGCAGCTTCCACTTGTACAGCCATAGAACCTAATGCTAGGGAAGTGTTAGATGTGGATTACGATGGCCTGGCAGCTCAATAGTGCCTGGACTGATGCTACCTACTAATCTAGATCGCCCAGGCATAGAAGCAATATGGTATATTCAAAGTCAGATGCAATAATCAAACAATGATCTTTTCCTGTCAATTCCCTTCGTCGACTAAAATAGCCCATGCATCCGCTGGGAACCTGCGGTTTTCCTTATAGAGAGTTGACAAGTCTGCGCTCCTTTCTGAGAGCCGTCAACTTGACGCGTGCCTCTTCAAGAGGAACCAACTCTCCCTTGGCCTGACTGGCTGGGTCGTCACGGTTGCGAATGTTGACTGTTCTGCTATCCCTCTCCTGTTGCCCGACGACTGCATCAAGTCAGCTTTCAATACTTTCACGGGCTATTAAAAATAAACGTACCAAAGATAAAGTTGTACTGGGAAAGCTGGCCGGTACGGATTTTCTTCTGCAAGGTGTTACCAGAAATATCAATGTCCACATTGAGTTTATCGGCCTGGAGAATTTGCTGAAGCTCCTTGGCATAGTCGTTCAGATTCGGCATAACGGGGACAATCAGGACCTGTTTAGGGCTGATCCAGAATGGCCATTTACCGGCAAAGTGCTCGGTTAAGATACCGAGGAAACGCTCGAAGCTGCCAATGATCGCACGGTGAATCACGACGGGACGGGCACGACCGCTGGCGAGTTCTTTGGATTTCTCCCCGTCTTCTTTCTTCTCCTGCTCCTCACCAGATGCTGCTTTCTCGTTTGTGATGTATTCCAACTTGAAATTGATCGGTGCCTGGTAGTCGAGCTGGATAGTGGCGCATTGGAACTCGCGCTTCAGCGCGTCCGAGATGGTGATGTCGATCTTAGGGCCATAGAAAGCACCGTCACCCTCATTCAGCTCCCAGTCATTTCCTTTGAACTTGTTTAGTGCAATGCGTAGTTGCTCCTCGGCAAAGTTCCAAGCCTCTATTTCTCCCATATATTTCTCGGGTCGTGTAGAAAGTTTCAACTTAAAAGTGAAACCAAACAACCCATATATAGACTGCAGGAAATCAAAAAGTCCGTCGATTTCAGATACGATCTGAGCCATAGTGTATTAGCTTTGTGAAAATCAAATGAAAAAATGTTTCCTACCTGATCAGGAGTACAAAAAATATGGGTATCGTCTTGCTGGAACTTGCGCACGCGGGTGAGACCGTGAAGAGCGCCAGATGCCTCATTTCTGTGAAGCACACCGAAATCGGCAATTCTCAGAGGTAGTTCACGATAACTCCTATCACGGTGTCCAAACAACATGAAGTGACCGGGGCAGTTCATAGGCTTAAGACCCCACTCTCTCTTTTCGACATCTAGTTTGAACATATCATCTTTGTAATGGGCCCAATGACCCGAGGTTTTCCAGATGCTAACGTCGTACATGTTAGGTGTCTGCACCTCTTGGTACCCGCGTTTGCGGTATTCGGTGCGGAGAAGTTTTTGAAGAGAATTGAAAATCTTAGTTCCGTTAGGAAGTAGGAAAGGGCATCCAGGAGCAGATTCATCGAAGAAGAAAAGTTCTTGGTCTTTACCAATCCTCAGATGGTTTCGCTTCGCTGCCTCTTCCAAGAACTTCAAATGCTCCTTCATAGAACCCTTGTCGGGGAAGGCGACACCTCTAATGCGTTGCAACGAATCATTGCTCTGATCTCCTAGGAAATATGCCGATGAGTTCTGCATGATTTTGAAAGTCTTGATCTTGCCAGTGTTCTGAATATGCGGTCCCCGACAGAGATCAACCAGGGTGCCGCAGCGATAGACGGTGCTCTTCTCTCCCTCAACCAAGTTGTCGATATAGTGGAGCTTATATTTGCTATACGCAAACATCTTCTTGAGGTTTTCCTTCGTAACTTCCAGTCGATCGAAGCTTTGTTTTTCCTTGAAAACTTGAGCGGCCTTCTTGTCCAAAATTGGCCAATCGGTTTCCTTGACAACACGACTATGAACAGGATTGTGTTAGCATGCAGCCACGAAGATCATTGAGCCACCTACCCTTCAGGTATAGCCATGTCGTAGAAGAAACCCTGTGAAGTTGGCGGACCGTGGGAGAGCAGACAGTGATACTCATGCTCACAGGCTTCTCCCAGGCAGTGAGCGCTGGAATGCCAAAAAACTTCCCGTCCCTCTGGGTGATCAAATGGCAGAAGGGAGACCTTGCAGTCCCTTTCCAATGGGCGGTTTAGATCCCAGAGCTCCTTGTCGTCTATCTTGGCAATCACGATATTGGCGCTGATCTCCTTGGGAACATCTCTCAAAAATGACCCTGGAGTAGTTTCCCATGATTTTGCAGCCACAGTAGAGGAGTTTCCGTCGCCGACATCGAGTGTGACGGTAATTTCCGATCTGGGCTTCTCTGCCTGTTCCTTAACGTGCTCCTGCCATAATTCTTCGAAGAGCTTGTTCCGCTCAAGCAGGAAATCGGGCAGGGAGTTTGCGGGGGCTGCCATCTTCGAGTCTCCTGCAGGGCGTATTGGGAGTTCTTTGGACTCTTCCGAAGCCATTGCGGCGAAGAAAGACGTGGCTGATAGCAGAGAACACAATAAATGTCAAGGCGGGGTGAGTCACCACCAAATTTACCGCTTTGGTTGGTGGGCTGGAGGGGAAGCCGCCGCGAAGGCGGTGTGTCACGTGCGGCCCGATCTTTTCCTGTTCGGGATCCCACATCGAAAAACTTCGGCGCAGCGATTCTGAACCGCAACGACTCGACAACCATATCAGCTCGCAATTGCCCAAAATGTCTTTTCGTGGAGGCGGCCGAGGCCGCGGTTTTGCTACTGGCGCCAATCGGGGAGGTCAGAAAATTGTTTTTTTTTTTCTCGGACGCGGACACAAGTTGCTGATTAGTGAACAGGTCGTGGAGGCTTTCAGCCATCGTTTGGTCCTCCGGCTCAGGTTTTAGGTACGTCTTAAGATGACTCCCCCGCGCAATTGTCCCGAGCTAAACGATTATAGAAATGGGCAGTTTTATGCACGCTTGCGAGGGTGAGATGGTCTGCGAATCGATTAACCCCAAGATCCCCTATTTCAATGCTCCGATCTACCTCGAGAACAAGGTATGTCTGGCCCACCCAAGCTCATCTAGCAAAACCCCTTGCTAAAAGCTCGCTTTTTAGACACCGGTCGGCAAGGTCGACGAAGTCCTTGGTCCCATTAACCAAGTTTATTTCACTATCAAACCGCAAGAGGGAATCGTTGCAACTTCATTCAAGGCTGGGGATAAATTTTTCATTGGCGGTGACAAGCTGCTACCGTTGGAAAAGTACGATAAATCACACTCTCGCGTTTTATTTCTATATCAGAATGTCGCTAATCGTGCGTCTAGGTTCTTGCCCAAGCCCAAGGCTCCACCCGGTATTTGTCCATGTCTGCAGTTCTCGTTCGCATTCGCTAACGCATTCTAGGTCCCAAAGTCAAGAAGCCCGCTGGAGGTCGAGGAGGAGCCCGTGGCGGACGTGGTGGTTTTGGAAGCGGCGGCTTTGGACGAGGAGCACCCAGAGGCGGTGCTCGTGGTGGTCGTGGAGGACCTGGTGGTTTCCGCGGTGGTCGGGGAGGTGCTGGTGCCCCCCGGGGTCGTGGCGGCAGTGGTGGATTCTCAAGAGGCGGTCCTCGTGGAGGCTCTCGTGGAGGTTTCCGTGGACGGGGTTAGATATTCTGCAATTTCTCGCCAATATGTCTGTTTATCTCGTTCCGGCGTTTTGGGGATTGGGCACGGATACTTTTTTATTGCTACAGCTGCTATGCGTATCTACAAAAGTCTACCGTCTGGTGAAATCAAGGTTGTAAATTATTTCATCGCATGCAATTTTCTTTTAAATATTGTCGTCTGGTTGAAGAATGTCTCTAAAAAAAAAACTTCCAATTAAATATGTACACCAGCCACACAAACTTTTCTCCAACTTTTTTTTAGCGTTGTGGCTGAGCCGGTGCAAACCAGCCAAACAATGACGTTTAGGCGGCGGCCACAACTTCACCGCAGTCACAAGCGGCACAACGATCGTCAGACAAGTCAACACCACAATTTGGCCCAACTCGCTCAATCGTCTCCGTGGCTATATATATTGTTATTTCACGGAGTTTTTCTTTTTAGTCCCCTAAGAAAGAAAGAAAAAATGTCTCGCCGAACGTCAACCCTGTCGTCGGCCTCGGACCACGGCACAGTCGGTGTAGCCGGAGATTGTACGAATGAGTGACCTCATATACAGTTTGTTACATGCAGTTAACAATTAATAGCAAGCCAGGAAAAGCAAAAGCAACTTCTGCAGGCCGACACTGGGCATTTCAATATGATAAGGTTCGCATAGCTCTCTTTTATCAGCGTGCGAGATCCCAGTACTCACCGCCCTCTACATTAGAACTCTTCACCTTGCGGATTTGATCACGGAACTTAATGGTAAGCACGCAATCATACTTTATTCAGTGTGTTACATCTTCTAATGGACTTGTGATAGGCTTCTGCGGATGTAAGTCTCGAGCACAGCGTGCGGTATCACTTTGCTAAACGGTGCACAGTCATGTCGGTCCTTTCGTCGATGCGCTACTTGACAAACCCAGAGAACACGGCACCATTGTGGGCAGCGCTTATCTTTATGCCATTTGGTCTTTTCTTTGATTTCATGGACGGGCGAGTCGCGAGATGGCGAAAGAAGTCATCCTTGATGGGACAAGAGCTAGACTCTTTGGCAGACCTGGTAGGATCTCAATCACAGCACAAGTAATATCGAAACGTTGCTAACCTGTAAATTGATAGATCTCTTTTGGAGTAGCCCCCGCTTCCGCCGCTTTTGCCATTGGCATCCGGACCCCCGTCGATCACCTCTTGCTTAGCTTCTTCGTTCTTTGCGGACTGACGAGATTGGCGCGTTTCAACGTTACTGTCGCCGTTCTTCCGAAAGACAAGACAGGAAAATCTACTTATTTTGAAGGAACCCCGATACCCACATCCCTCTCGATTGCGAGTCTCATGGCATACTGGGTTTCTCAGGGATGGACTCACGAAAACCTACCTTTTGGGCTGGCTGCACAGGATACGATTTTCGAGTTTCACCCTATTGCACTGCTTTTTGTTCTTTGGGGCTGCCTTATGGTTAGCAAGTCATTGCATATACCCAAACCATAGTTTCTCGGCAAGTCCCAAGGTATACCAGGTTTGTTGTTGTCGATTCAGGTGAAAGTTGAGAGTCATTAGGGGCTACGCAAAAGTTGTGGTGGGGGTAATTGTTTTTATACACGTACTACAGTAGAGCTAAAACACGGAACTTCTACAATGCTTCCATTATTCAAAAGTAGTAGTAGATAATAAATATCCGAAGATATGAAAATTTGACATCAAGGTACCCTTAGTTATGACATCTTTGTAGATACCTAATGAAAGTGTGGAATGTGGTCCGGTCGCCTGCAATCGAAAGAGAAAGCAAGGGGCTGATGTCCCTCATGACTAGCCAGGGACTTCAAATATAGGAACACGGACCTTGACATTTGACCATAGTGTTAGTTCTTATGCATTCTGTTGATTCTGTGAGAAACTAATTGGAAAAAAAATTGCCAATGTTCCCATGGGTGACACCAATGGTATTGGGTGTGGTGTTCCTGGTTGGTAGAAAAAATGTATTCGCTGCTGAAGCATCATTCTCCAATAACATCGAACATGCTCTTCCGGTTTCTGTTCGCACTTGTTTAAACGCAACCGGCGCATCTCTTGTTTATCCTGGCGAGTCATTATATGCAGATTTGTCTGTGCCACAAAATTTGAACTACCATACACACCCCGAGGTCATTGTCACTCCGTCATCTGCAGAGGAGGTCGCCGCAACTGTTCGCTGTGTTGCTGCTGAGAAAGGCCGTACAAAAGTCAGTGTTCGTGGTGGTGGTCATAGTTACGCTGCGTACAGCCTTTCTGGGCAGGTGGTTATTGGCTCCAGCCAAATGAAATCTATTACTTTTGACGATGACAGAAGACAAGTCACTGTCCAATTCGGGCAATTATTAGGACCATTGGCTCTTGCAATGGGTAACAAGGGATATGCTCTACCTCATGGAACTTGTCCTACTGTTGGAATATCAGGACACAGCTTAGGTGGTGGATGGGGGTTTACATCTCGCAAATGGGGATGGCTTGTTGATCGAAGTGAGTGCTGAATACTGCCTGTGTTTGAAGATCACGACATCCCATATAATTTGAGAAGAGCTTTCCTAACTCATTCTTGAAGTTGTGTCTTTAGAATTTGTCGATGTCAACGGAAATATCAAGATCTTGAACTCCAGATCAACAGGCGATGACGCAGAGCTATGGTGGGCAGTGCGAGGTGCTGGAGCCAACAACTTTGGGATTGTGACTTCGTTTACATATCTCATGGAGACAGCGCCATCCAGTATAGTCAACTATGCCCTGGACTTTGCTACTGAGATCGACTGTGCGCGAGCTCTTTTATCTTTACAGGAAATAGGATCCATTCCCGCTGGTGATCCCGATGGTCTACCCGTGGATTTAGGCGGAGAATTGATCTTCAACGATCAATATACCAATGCTACAGGTACCTGTACGTTCACTGGCCAGTACCTAGGAGGCAAAGGTGATTATATGACTACTATTAAGAGGCTCCTTGACAAGCTGGGAGAAAGAGGGGTGGGCGCCATTGGATCAGGGTCCTATGCTCGCGAGTTTAATAGCTGGGTTGCAGCCCTCGCTGATCTGATGGGCCCGTTAAACACCTCAGCGACAGAAACTCAACCCTATTATGCACAATCACTTCTAGATGATGGCAGCCCAAAACACACACTCGAAAAGATAGAGGCGGTTGTCGATGCTCTTCAGGCTTCCATGGAAATCAACGGCACTCGTACCCATATCTCATTTGATTTAAACGGACCAGGTTCAGCGACTAACCGCTGGCCTGTTAGTGACCACATGTCTTTCAACCATCGGCAAAGTCTCTTCCTGACACAGATTTATTCAAGCAGGTTTCCGGGTTTCGATAACCCTAATACACGTACCGATGCCGTGGACAAAATTACGAATATAGCAGATGCAATCAAACAAAGCAAATCAAAGGAGATTGACTGGCATGCCTATCAGAACTACGTCGACCCATATCTTGAACATTTTGGGACGGCTTACTATGGTTCGGCTTTGGACCGCTTGAAGGCAGTTAAGAGATCAGAGGATCCAGATACAATTTTTGACTTTCCGCAGGGTCTGAGTCATGCCTGATACGTCAACTGGTATCTTGTAGGGTGATTGACGATGCTAAACTGTATTAATGAATACATGTAGCCTAGTGGCGCGCATACCAAATATATTAGTTAATAGATGGATACCTGGAAATATCAAATCATGCACGTGTGCAATGATCACACCAAACATTCTCTCAAAGCTACATGTACTATCTTCAAATTGATGTTACTATACTTCCGAATTCTCTACTTGGCGGCGATGGGATACCATGTATGTATGTGCGGCGCTTGACAGTAATGTGCTGAACCTTTTGTCAAAAATATATATACCAAGTTCGTAGCTACCATGGAATGATTCCGTTCAATCCAATCAGCTTTCCAACGTGCTCATCCTTATCCCCCCTAACAACCGACGCAATAACCTGGCCTCCCACCTCTGGCTCCATGGCACCCATCTTCCTCAGCGCTTCTGGATCTCCGATCACGTTGGTAGCACAGAACCCTGGGTCCACACCAATGACCTTGATATCCTTGAGCTTGTTACTGTATAGAACCAGCAGCATGTTTAATGCGGCCTTAGTAACCCGATACTCCATTGCAAAGTCTCCATACGATGGGAAACTTGGATCCGTGTTAAGAGTGAGAGACCCCATCGATGTGCTCACAAAAACAATACGCGGGCTCTGTGACTTTTTAAGCAAGGGCAGAAAGGCTTCGGTCAGACTCGCTGTGCCCGTGACGTTCGTAGCCAGCGACTCGCTCAAAGCGTCGCGCACCGGCTCACGGTTGAGCAGGTATATGGCGGCATTGTTGACAAGGATGTCGAGCCGACCAAACTGCGAGCCTATGGATGCTGCTGCTGCATCGACCGAGTTTTTATCGGTGATGTCGAGCTGAATGGTCGTAATAGATGCGCCGGGGTGCACAGCGCGATGTGATTCAGCGGCCGAGATGGCTTTTGCGAGAACACGACTGCCGATGATAATGTGGTACTTGTCGCTCTGGGCCAAAAGCAATTTAGCGGTTTCGTATCCTAGGCCTTGATTTCCTCCTGCAGGACAGTGGTTAGTTAACTAATTAGCTGGCTGGTTGTCCGTATTCGCTATGAGAGCAACAGGATGTATACCAGAGATCAGAACAAGTGTCTGCGCCATCGCGATGGATATTTGAGAGATAGTAAAAAGAGATATTAAAAAGAAGAAAAAAAAATTAGATTGAGCAACCCCGCGGTATTTCTCGTATATTTGGTAACCTTGTAGTAGTTATATGTTGCGCGCGATGATAGCAGGGTTTGTATGGCGTTGGTGTAACTCTAGCACTCACCTCACTCGTCGGTCTATAAAAGTACCTCTTAGCGACATCACCATCGTATGTAGCCTCTGCAAATGAGAACCGAAGCTCGGTGATTATTCTTGCATTGGCTTATATCGATAACCAACAATTAATATAATTGCCCGCCCGTTTGTTGTTAGCGTCCCCCCCCCCTCTCCATGCGTGGTACTAAGTATTGTTTCAAATCAGTGAGATAACTGTGTTGGGCGATTTACCAGTTGATGGAAATCTGATACCACCCAGTGTTTGATACCGAGGAATTCAGTATGCATATTGGAAATGTTCTTTGTTCATTTGCTGCATTTAGGGTTAGGGCTTTAGGGCGGTCACTGTGTTGCTCTTTCCCGCCGCGACCACACCCTCCTCCGCATCTCCTGTGACCACAAAGAAGACCTTCACAATGGAATCAGCACAAGAAACGGCAGATCTCATCATCATTGGTGGTGGGCTGACAGGCTGCGTGCTGGCCTCGCGGCTCAAACAGCGACAGCCGTCTCTAGAAGTGCTCGTCCTCGAGGCTAGCAGCGATCCTTCTAACAACCCCAACATCGCCACTTTCTCTGGCCACGCCGATCTTCTGGGGTCAAAGTTGGACTGGGCTTATACCAGTATCCCACAACCCAATACTGGAGACCGCTTGCTCACAATCAACGTAGGTAAGGTATTGGGTGGAGGTACTGCTATCAACTGTGGCGGTTGGTCGCGGGGCGATGCATGCAACTACAACTACTGGGGACACACAGTCGGTGACTCCCGCTGGAGCTACGAGGGCTTGCTACCTTACTTTCGTCGTTCTGAGACTTTCTTCGACAAGAGCGCCAGTCCAAGGGACCACGGCTTCGACGGACCCGTCACCGTGGCTTCAGTATCAGCCATTACTCACGAACGTTGAATATTCAGATCAGTCGAAAGTTTGATATCACGATTGATAGTTTTACTAATTTTAAATCGATAATATGCATCAGGAATAAGAGAATGCTAGCAATACACATAGTGACAACTGTAACAGACATGTGAATACATCAAATAGATATCCACTGGTCATATTTGCAGTGATTCAAATGTTTATACTCAAAAGTATACACATGTACCTCGTATTAACCAGAAATAGGGCAAAATAGGGTTGCGTAGGTGAGATTTTTCCATAGAGTGCAAGATAAAAAATTGAGAAAACAAGAAAAGAAGAAGAAGGAAACTGATATCCACTGATCCAGCGGACTGGTACGAGCATTGAACTTGATTATTGAAGTGGACACAGATACCAAGCCAAGGTCAATTGAAGGTCTAGAACGAGTGAGGGTTTTTTTCTTTTTCTCTTTTTTTTTTCGTGGTCGGGCAATTCCCGTATTTTTTTACATGAGCTGCCAAGTTGCCAACAGCTAGAATATCATTATTAGGAATAGCTCAGGGAGTAGAAATAAACGGCGATTCCATGCCCTCTTTGTAACTGCAAGAAGACGAGAACTGTCAGCCCCGTGGAGACTGACACGGTTCTAGACCGCGGCCCAAGCAACGTCGCAAATTTCCTCATGTATTTCTCCGTATTTTATGTCAACAGGATTTCAAGAGTATCATCGCTCCGTTTCAGAATGATTTTTTTGTTTCAATATAAATAGGGTATATTATTAAATAATTAAATACTACTACGATTGGCAGCTATAATAATAACATAGAAACCTTGTGGTCGACTGTCTTGGTATTAGACTATTTACGCTCTCCCCTGCAGGAGCCACCGTCATGAGGAGTTTCCGGGGCTCCCGCCAATTGGTCTTGTGTGAGACCAGTCCTGCAAACGACACCAATATTTTTACCGTACGTATGACGGCTTATGCAAAATCGGGGTTGTTTATTTTTATACTTTTTTTTCATGTGTATAGTATTGAGGCTGTGCAGTGTGCAGGAGTCGATTTCTTGTCGTGTGACGGATCCCTCGGCTCGGTCGGTTTTCTTTGTACAGAAATTGCAATTAGGATCAACACACACAGGTACCGACGTAAGGACATCTATATAAAAGGTGCCGTGAATCACTGAATACAGGTAGATGTTATTTTGCCGGCATTCTTCTATATCAATACTGGTAAACACTGAATAGTATTAATATGGAAAAGGCGGTTGTTAGTATGAGAAGCTTTGTTTTATATCCATGGTGAACCGAGAAATTATGCAACTTTCTTGAAAGCAATGACGAAGATGAGGACATAGGAATGATTATTACATGTAATTGATTCTCCACTATATGAGTATCATCGAGCTTGATATACTTGATATATTGCTCCGCATGTCTGCGAGTCTGCGTTTTTGCGGCGCAAATAATATACGCTTCTAACTTCCAACTTGATCTCGGTGCATTGGTGTCATCTTGTACCCACTGTCATGTGAATGCAAGGGAACAGAATGTCTTCGTCACATCCTCGGGCGACGATAGATGTGCGCCTTCGGTCGACAACTAAGGAAAACAATTAATAGAGCCAGAGTACTCGGCTAATGTACGAGATTTGACTGGCCATGAATCAGAATTAATATAAGTGTGATTGTGACGATGTCTGCAGGTGGCGAAAAGAGGCCGGTAAATACAGGTATTTGCGGCGTATTTATTTGCAATCTAGTGCGCTGCCCAGGTATCATTGCAGCCCGGGCTGTGTATCGGCCTCGGTGCACGGCCGGGCAAGCCAGGTACCGACCAATGAAAGCAGCCTTGATGACGCGAATTCCGCCTAGCGGGCCCCGGCATGGAGCCCTAGACCAATGGCAGTTTCCGAAAGCCCCACTAGCGGCCCGCTAGTCTACCCTAACATACCGTGTGGGGCGACCGTGTTTCTCGCCGCCCAAAGCGGACTAGCCCGGCCATTCCCGGGCCAGGAGTGACCGTCACCCTACTGTTTCCTCCTCCTCCACTGCGACGGCCTGAACGATCCTTTTCGTCCTTGGTCACGGTGCCGCCTCACACTTGTCTCTCGTTAATCCCACCCAAGCCCGTCTTTCCCTCTCGCCATTCCATCAACAATACCATCGCCAAATCGGTCCCCTTGACACCAGGTGACTGCCTGTCTAGTCTACACGAGTTCAAAGACAACTCCCCTACCACTACGCACAAACCGCGCCTACTTCCTCTGCCTTCCTAAACCGTCAGGGGCAGTTGTGCACGGCGCCGGCTGGCGTCTTGCTCTGGAACAAACACACGCCGTCTTGCTACCGCCCATCTCTTGCATCGTCATCGAGATCATTTGGGCTTTGTTTGGCTGGTGAAGTGCGCGTGACTCACTTCAGCGTGGAGAGGAGAGACCCTTTTGCCGATACACCGGGGATAGCAGCACACAGTCGAGGGTTACGCCGGCCGTCCCTCTCAGAATCGGATATTGCGCCCACCTTCTTTCACTTTTAGTTTATTTTTTTATACCTCGACTTTCGTTTTCAAATAAAGATGGGAGTCTCATTACATGCCGTGTTGGCGGTATCGTCTATACTCTTTGCCTTTCGATCAAGTGCTGCAGCGGATCTTAACGCGACAACGCGAATCGACTGTTACTCAGACGTGCCAGGGTTCAAAAACAATGGAACGTACACATGGCAAACGGACGGATACTGCCAGAAACAATGTGTCGCAATGGGATACCCTGTGATGGCCTTGTATGCTGGTGACGAGTGTCTATGTGGTGACGAGCTTCCTCCAAATGCCACTAAGACGACTGGCTGTGATGCCAAATGCTCTGGTTACCCTTCGCATTTATGTAAGCTACCCAACTGGCGAGGATGAGATATGGCGGCTTGGCTAACTAGACAAATCTAGGTGGTGGAACTAGCGCATACGAAGTCTTCCTCACCGGCACGACACCTACTGTTGCTATTATGGATCAGGACAGTGCCGATGCCTCAACCACTTCGAGTGCTGGCGTAACTGTCATCACACAAGCCGGACAAACAATCGTCGTTACAGCTTCCAGCCAGCCCTCCACTAGCTCGAGTTCAGGTGGTGGCGTGAACACCGCTGGCGTCGCCGCTGGTGTGGTTGTCGGCGTTGTTGCTCTGAGTGCCATCATTGGTGCCGTCTTCTTTTTCCTTCGACGCAAGAAGGCAAAACAACTTGAAGAAGAATACCGACGAAATGCCGAAATCAACGCATTCGCTCAGAAGGGACCCGCCACACCAAACGACTCGCGATGGGATGGAGATTATATGGCTCAACGCCGGCAAAGCAACGGCAGCATTGATGACGACCAAGATTTCTCTCGAAGAATTCTCACGGTAGGTTTCTTTTTGTGTCCATCACCCTTAAACAGGAGCACGTTTTGCTGACACCAGTTGCTCAGGTCACTAACCCCGACGGTCGCGGTCGCTTTTAATCACCTCCATCTATCCGTACGATTCCACGCCTACATCCACGCCAAGTCACCGAAAATCCACTCCTTTACTGCTTTTTCCTCTCTACTACTTATAATACTACTGCGTCCCAATACACATAGATGTATTAGACAGAGTACGACCTCGAAACTGGACTTTAAATTTGAACCATGATCAGATTCATGTCCAGCTCTATCTTTTCTTCGTGACATTGACAATGATGCAGTCCAGATTCTGTACATAGTGGGTCTTTTACAGGAACACCACAGTTACGGAGATTGCGTGCGTCTGGGGAGGAACCAAAACACACGCGTCCGTTGCAAAAGCGCTTTGGGGAGAGGGAGACTAACGTCATCCACCTGATATGATTGTTCATTTTAAGGAAACAGGAGTTGCCGTGTACCACTTTGCATTTTACTCCACTTTTTTTTTGTCAAAAATCCAACTCGACCTGTACCGCCTTTCCGGGTGTTATAATTTCGAGTCGATTTGTTCCAAGCGGAGTTGGATAGGAAGCGAATATCCATGATTTGATTTTAACTGCTTTTTGTGACGCGGCGTTTGTGCCTGTACTCGTATTTCTCGGTAATGCATATTTATAACAATTTGAACTACATATAAATAATTACAACATCCTTGAGAAAGCCAGAGTTGAACATTTTTTCCCCGTAGAACATCAAATATTATTATGTATATTGCTGTGTAGTTGAATGTTCACAACTGTAGTACCTGTCGAGAACGGGTCTAGCCTAGTCGGTCCGCGATCGCGATCGCACTGCAGAACACCGCGCGGCCATTGGCTCGATCGCCGGGAAGGTGCCAGCGACCCGGTGCCGCTTCCCGATTGTCAGATCGCTCTCGTTGCGCCTGATCGCTATCCAGACTTGTATATCGCTGCTTACCCACTACAGTCAAACCTTTACCATCAATGCGAATCGAACGGGGTCACGATCGCCGTGGAAGGACCCCCTCTCCAAACACAAAATGTCCCCAACGCTCTTTTTGTCTTTTAACAAGACTCCAACAACAAAGGAAGAGCAGGCAGGCTGATCGGTGACGGGACAACTATCGAGATTCTTCTAAGATTCTTCTTCCACTCGTTTGCTCTTCAGCAGCTGTGTGATTGGCATTTAGCGTTTGATCAACGGTGGAGCTCAGCTTGCATATTACTTTCGGTCGTGCGCCTGATATCGACCGGTTCCTTCCTGTGATGGCCTGACTAGTCTGTATTGTTGCATACATCTTCACGTCGAAGCACGGAGGCACTGATGTGGCCCCGTGGTAACCACAACAACTACTGGTGATCGAGACAAGAGCGTCCTTGATGTCTACCACAACCCCCGCCGAGGTCATCGAGAGCAATCAGAACAAGCATGCCTCTGACCAGTGGTTCGACGAGGTCAACCAGAATGTGACCTCGCAGGTTGACGCCCTAGGAGGTAGGTGGAGCATGGCGTATGGATGGGATAGCTGTTGCTGACCAGATAAAACAGATGATCCGCCTTTCTTTCTGGATAATGTTGATGTACAGACCGGCGAGAAACATGTCAGTCCCGCTTTAGAAGATCCGATCCTGTCGTACATGCGCACCAATGACTGGGAGAGGGAAAACGAGGAGCTGCGAGGGATTATCGACGACCTCACCCTAGACGTCAAGCGTATGAAACGAAAACTGCGACGGTATCGAGAAGCTAATCCTCGCCACTTGCGAGACGACAAGCTTTTCGAGATTCGTGCTCATCGTTTGTCGGTCCGGAGGAAAAGGCAGTTGGAGAATCTTCTTCAGCGGTTTGCCGCTGATGTGTCGATGCCTCCGGGGTTGTCAAAGGAAAAGTCGCTCCCAAAAGAAAATTCGCTGCTCTCTGAAGACGCCAGTATGAGGATGCTGGCCATGTTGATTGAGTGCTTGTGCTCGCCAGATACTTCGGGCCATCCCTCAAGTCTCAAGTCCAGTTTGCTGCGAGATCATCGAGATGGTTGGCTTGGTATCAATGAAGTCCTAGGTTGCATTGAACAAGCTTCCTCGGCTGTAAGCCAACAAAAATTCAGCTTCGACGTGCTCAAGAAACATAGCACACAACTAGATATTTCACCGGATGGGAATTTCCTGAGATGGAAACCTTCTACAAACGCTTCCGTCGAGTCAAGTGTCACACTAGATGAAATCCAAGTTGACGACCAGAATATTGCCGAGGCGCGAACGTCTACACGGGTTCCACTTGGCTTCGACAAGATGGATACGATGTCGACTATCAAGAAGAACCCATATTATACGCCCTCTGCGTTTCTCAAAAATGCAACCGCAGCTGAATTTGACGCGTTATCGATGACCAACAGTGATGCTGCGAGTGCAACGCATGTCACGGCAGTTCGACCGAATTCGCGGGCGCCCAAGTCTCCAAAGCTCTCGTCAAGTGCACCCCATGGTAGGACGGCTTATTACAAGAACGCATCGTTCTATATCGACTATTCCTGCGATAGTTTAGACCATGCAGATTTTCATCCGGACTCGCAACGACACGACAAGAAACGAAAACGCCTGCGGCCGTCTGAAAGCCATGTATCTAACCGCTTTGCGGCCTACTATACTGAGCATAAAGAGAACGACGAAAAGCATCGTGAACCCAGTTCTCCAGGGCTATCATTGAACGAGGAGCCTTTATCCCCGATAATAAATGGAGCCAGGCCGCAACCTATCGAGCTAGAAGCGTCTGGCGTTGGAGACGTGATTCCTGGTGATAATTTTGCAGTGCATGTCATGGTCAAGCACACCCCAGTACCAGTTTCTAATCCCATCAACACCAACGCCACATCTCGAGCCCCCAACCACCGACTTTCTAGGAACAATATCATACCTCGTCCCAAAATGCACAATACTTTCAAGGCACATGTCGTGGCTAGTACACACCAAGAACTAGCACCCTCCCCTCTGCCGCCCCCAACCTATGGGTTTTTCTCTTCGGTTAGTTCAGACGACGAAGACGAGAGTTCACATTCGGAGCTGAGCTACGGTGGATACGGTGTGGACAAACCAACGCACGCGGTATCTATTCAGAAGTGGCGGGCTGATGTAGTGTCGTCACTTGAGCACGATACCGACGGCGCTGTATCCGGAGTTCGAGGCGATGTAGACGCTACTTGATTTTCGTATTTTGTTTTCTTATACCATGTATATTGATATAAATTGACGCAGAAATAAAACAAATTCATTCATCACTGCGAGAATCCCTTCAATCTACATGATTCATGGCTGACATAGAATTACGGTATCGAGTCAGTGGACTCCGGTCAAATGCATGTCACTTCCGTCATAGTATTAAGTTCGCACTAATGCAGGCTTGTTTGTTTATGACTCCAACTACGTATTCATAAAGCTGCTGCAGAATATCTTGAAGCAACATTGAACAGTTGAGGTGCTACAATTACTACGAAGTTGCTTAAAGTGGTAATATGTACACTATGCGGATAGATTATTATGCGGTAGAGAGGCAATTATGTCTGCCCCAGTTCTGGTAGTTGCCCAAGAAAGAGTACTTATAGAGCTTTTGTCAAGAGTACTGTATTAATATTAAATAGCATCCACGCGAATAGCTTCATCTGTATGACTAAACGGAGCGTTCTGCTAGCATTGGCTGACATCCGAGGGTAAGCCAAGTGAAGTCCGGGGTCTCGGAATCTGCCAGCAATTGCCACAGCACTTCCGGCTCTTCGCGTTTTGCGGGGGAGCGGGCCGAGCACCTTGCAGCAGCGGAATTGCTGCGCTCGACCTCTTTTCGGCCTCTCTTGACCTGCGTGATTCACTTTCTCTTTTCCTTCCCTTTTTTCTTTTCTTCTCTGCAATTTTTTTTTGGTTTTTTACGTGTGAATCAACCATATTGTACTAAAGGCAAGACAGTATGCCTTCTCAAGTCATGTCATGCCTTCGCCTGGCGCGGCAATTTAGCGCAAATCCAACCAAGGTACTATTTACCTACCATCATGATGTTTCTTCCACCACCCACTTACTGACACTGCCTTCAGCACCAGCAATTCCTTGCTCGCGCGTTCTCCAGCTCTGTGCGACGAAATGAGATCAACAAGGTCTTCCCGTCTGCCGCTGAGGCAATCAAAGACATGAAGCCCAACTCGACCGTCCTCGCCGGCGGCTTCGGCCTCTGCGGTGTGCCTGATACCCTGATCAACGCAGTTCGCGCAAATCCAGAAATCACAGGCTTGACTGCTGTCAGCAACAACGCTGGCGTGGACGGCTCCGGCTTGGGCCTGTTGCTTGCGAGCAAGCAGATCAAGAAGATGATTGCCAGCTATGTTGGCGAAAACAAGACCTTTGAGCGCATGTACCTGGGCGGCGAGATCGAGCTTGAGCTAACCCCGCAGGGTACACTTGCTGAGCGATGCCGCTCTGGCGGTGCGGGAATTCCTGCCTTTTATACGCCTGCTGCTTTCGGTACTGTTGTTCAGACCGGTGAGCTGCCGCTCAAGCACAACGCCGACGGGACTGTCGCGCTGTATGGAGATGCGCGGGACGTCAAGGTGTTTGACGGGAAGAGCTACGTGATGGAGCACGCGATCAAGGGAGACTACGCCTTTGTCAAGGCTTGGAAGGCAGACAAGCTGGGTAACTGCCAGTTCCGGTACGCCGCAGCAAACTTCAACGGCGCCATGGGCCGCAACGCCAAAATGACCATTGTCGAGGCTGAAAACATTGTCGAGGTTGGCGAGATTGACCCGGCCGCTGTCCATCTTCCTGGAATCTATGTCAAGCGCGTGATTCAGGGTACCGAGGACAAGAAGATTGAGAAATGCACCTTTGCCAAGGAAGAGGGCGACGACATGTCGGCTCTTGGCCAGGGCGAAACGGCCAACAAGCGCGAGCGCATCGTGCGACGTGCTGCCAAAGAATTCAAGAACGGCATGTATGCCAACTTGGGTATCGGCATGCCCATGCTGGCTCCCAACTTTGTCGATCCTTCGGTACAGGTTATGTTGCAGTCTGAGAACGGTATTCTCGGACTTGGCCCATATCCTCGAAAGGGCTCTGAGGATCCAGATCTCATTAATGCCGGAAAAGAAACTGTCACTTTGAACCCTGGCGCAGCTGTCTTTGGAAGTGACGAGTCTTTTGGCATGATTCGCTCAGGCCGTATTGACTTGACCATCCTCGGCGCTATGCAAGTCAGTGCTCGAGGAGACCTTGCAAACTGTAAGTTTTTATTCCCCATGTTTATCTTATATAACCTCTAACACCGTATTAGGGATGCTTCCAGGTAAGATCAAGGGCTTTGGCGGCGCTATGGACCTTGTCTCCAACCCTTCCGCCACCAAGGTCGTGGTGACAATGGAACACACAGACAAGAAAGGCAACCCAAAGATTCTCAAACAATGCGAGTTCCCGCTGACGGGCAGAGCGTGTGTCAGCCGTATCATCACGGAACTGGCTGTTTTCGACGTCGACTTCACCAAAGGGTTGACGCTGATTGAGATTGCCGATGGGGTTACGGTGGACGAGGTCAAGGCAAAGACAGAGGCTCCCTTCCAGGTTGCTGATGATTTGAAGAAAATGCTGTGAACGGATTGAATATTTTGTTTTCTTAGTTTCTATACTTCTGTATGCATCTTGTAAATAGGAAATTTTTAAATTTTACAATTGAACAAAAATTAACGCCTCGCGTGCATCATGATAATGTACAACCCAAACTCCATAAGAGTAGAAACCCATATTTTTACACAAGAACTCCCAGCTCTTGAATACATAAAAGAACAGCAATTCTCTACTTTAGCCGCAGGAAACCACTGAATCTCTTCTGTATCCTTTGGATCCAAGTCCGAGTTGGCGCCTCCTCAAACTCCTTCAAAAGAACGTCGTAATGATCGGGCTTGCTTGCCGGAAATCGCAGACTTTTCGGCAGAGGGTACTGTCGGCTATAGGTGTTGCTGAGCAGCGAGTTGAGAGCGCTGATGTTCGAGTTTGAGATGGGGGACGGCGATGGCGACTCCGAGACGCCGCCTTGGGCCTTGGGGAGATGCTTGCGCAGGTAATGCTGGATGGACACTGGCTCTGGGCGCACATGGTCGACGGGCCATTTCTGCAGTAGCTGTGCAATGCGCGCGTAGGCAGTCTGCTGGGGGGATGTCATTAAAAACCATCGCGCGACAACGTCATATGATGAAAAGGAAGATCTGGCGGAACTCACTGGTGACTTGGACATTGCGCGAGTTAAGCAAAAATAAGCTGAATATAGGCAGTTTTTGAATTGGACTGTCTGTTAGCAGAGGCGCATTGAAACACTTCGCTTGCTTGGTGATGGTCGTTGCGTTGTAAATTAATTAATTAATCTTTGGTGTTTCGGCATCAGTTTTACTTTTGGTCGAGAAACATGCGGCTGCCTGACGATTCAGGCGCCGACTTCTCTTAGGCTGCCGCCACCGCTTAACTCCGTCACCTGCCTTAGCAGTAGTCTCGCTCACCCCTACCCGGCTGAGCCTCGATTCGCTTCCATCAATCGCCATCGCCATCGCTCCCTGCGTCCGTTTCGCCCGTCGGTCTCGTCTCTCCTTGTTCTCTCCTTGTCTTGTATTTCCCTCTCTCCCCTATACCGGCTTTTTCTCGTCTTTTTCTCGCCTGCTGTTCTTTATGCAACTCCGCGTCGACACTTCCGCTCCGACCGGCTTATCATGAGTTCTCAGCGATATGAGCGTGTACGTGACCCTCTCTCCCAGATGGCATCTCGAAACCAAGCCTTAATAATAACGAGCATGCGGCTGATGTGACATGTTTCCTGCAGGTTAATGCCCACGATGAAGATGACGAGGATAGCCACGTCGAGGCATTCCCGACTGTGCCCAACCTAGCCGCCCCAATCCCCTCGTCACCGCCACCTTCATTCCACTCGCGGTCGTCGTCGCCATCGTCGCGCCGTCTCCTCCACGATGATCCCATGCGCGGAGGCGCCAATAACGACCTGGAAGATGCCTTTGACGATGGCGATGGTTCGGACGATGACGGCGAGCCAGACGACAGGCAACGACTGATGCGAGGCGACCCGACCGTGTCCAGCCCTGAAACACCAGTAGCAGCCACAGCAGCAGATAACACCACCACCGAACTTTCACAGTCCTCATCAACGCAAAGGAGGGGGACTCTACTTCCAACTTTTTCATCGTCGGCAACATCCCGCACGGTTGGATTGGGTTCCTCCAATGATGGCGTTTTCGCCAATTTGAATGCGAAGCCGGAGCGAGGCGAGAAAGATGAAGATCTACCTCCGGTACAAACTCCATTACATTGTACGTTGTCAATGATATAATCGCTAACTTTTGTCTAGTCATATGAACAAGCGGCTGCCGATGCGACTCCTCCCTACTGGGAAACCACCATTATGGCCCCCGGCATGTCTTCCGACGAGGTTTATGTGGACGGCCTACCGGTCGGCTCTATATTCTCTTTCATATGGAATGGAATGATTTCAATGTCGTTCCAACTTGTCGGTTTCCTTCTCACCTATCTCCTCCACACAACGCATGCCGCCAAAAACGGAAGCAAAGCTGGCCTTGGTCTTACTCTGGTTCAATATGGATTTTATATGAAGGGCAGCGGCGATTCGAGGTCTGGCAACGGCAACGAGGACTATACGCAACCGCCGGACCCAAACAGCCACGATTTCGACCCAAACTCGATTGGCGATAACGCGGCTGCCGCAGTTGGTGAAGGCCACGGGGACTCGAATGGTGCCATGGCTGCAATTACGACGAACGAATGGATTTCTTACATTTTGATGATTGTTGGGTGGTTTATACTCATTCGATCAGTCAGTGAATTTCTTCGCGCTCGCAGGCATGAACAACTTGTCTTGCAAAGTCCGGACCGGGGTCTCAGCGTTCCTGTTATTGCAGAAGGCGAAAGGTCCGAAACCGTCGTATAATTACTATGATGAAGAGCTGGGTCGGTGCTCAGGAGTTTACTTTTGGTTTTTGCGTCTCTTTCGCTTCTTGCTTCACTTTGTCTCTTTTTGTGTCTGCCCCAGGGAAGGGGCTTGCATTGCAGCACGTCTGCTTCTGTCACTAAATCACCACTATTATTGGAAGATACCACCATATACATATACAACACACAACGACGAATCTTTCCTTTCTAATTTCAACACTTGTCAGTCATTTGAGGGTTAAGGTAGAGGTTAAAGATATAGCTGCGCACAGCCACGCTGAGAAAATTCGTGTGACGCAAGCTTGGAAGATATAAGAATAGGATTGTAATCCCCACAGACATATCACGAGCAATCCAGCGCCGTCATACTTCCAATAATGTATGTTGGGGTACCGGTTTTTGGCTGCCTAATTCGTTGCGTATTCGTAAGCCCTTCTGTAATAATGGGTCGGGGATGAGCCACCGCCGTTCGTGGCACCGGGCTTTGCTTGACACACCACCAGCTCCAGTCCCCTTTTGTTTATCATAAATCCTGTGACGTGTCTTTGAGAAAGTAATCATATCAGTTCTAGTTGTCGCATAGAATTGTTGTTGGCATGGGCCCGCAGGTCTTCCTCCTTCCCCACCAGAAATCCCGTTCGTTATCATAAGCGTTGAGCACAACAAACAAACAAACCCTCGCTCAACACTACGCATATCCAATTATTCAGGTCGTCTAGCACTCATTCAACACCAGTTTATGCTACAGCTGGCATCTCCTTCGCTGCGCGACAATTCATGGCGCAGGCGGCGCCTGTCGAAGCCCGGTCTCTCTCGTCTGTGACCGCTATCGCGGCGAATCCCCCCGCATATCCGCGCAATCCGACGCAGACGCCCCTCGACAGGCTTGTGTTGTACATTGTCAAGGTCCCTGGCAGTCGAGGTCAGCTTTTTTCTTAAATTATAATTAACGCATACATGTCTTGAAAGGCCTTTTCTGACCAGGCAGCTACGATCCTAGATGTGATATTAACTCCGTTGAAACCCCCAACCAAATCCAACGTCTCGAGCGAAGCCGTCAACGCATCTCTCTATTACTTGCACGTGGCAAGCGAAGCAGACGAGGATGTTCTCCGGTCGATGGGATCAGAAAATGAGCAGCAGGCCGATGGACAAAAGTCGGGATTGCCTACAGAGACGGTGTCCAGGTTGAATGACTTTCACCGTAAACCAGTGAGGGGTGCTTCTGAATCACAACATCCTCCTCCTCCACCGCATCGAGAGCTTCCTCCTTCAAGTCCGGTTATTCCGCGAAAGCCCACTACAGCGGCTGATGGCTCTTCGTCTCCGACGATCCCATATCCACTCAGCGAAGATAGAAACCCAGCGCCTGGCTATTATCGGCATGGTCCGCCGCCAGGACGCAATGATGACCCAAATCACTTCGTTATACCACGACGTCCTGTAACGATCCCTGATGATGTGCCATCAGGTGCTACCCCTGGGCAAAGTCCGACCATTCATGCCCCTCCTCAGGCAGATTACTCCTGCAATTACAGCACAGAGGAACGACCAAGAATAAACACGGAAGACGAACATCCGGCCCAAGAATGGCGGCAGTCTTCACACATGGCTGAGAAAGCACCCTCACCTATTACGCCTACTCACAAATCTTCGTCGTCATTCAAAATCACCATCATTCGTCGTGATCCTGCCTCTGGCCATCAATGGAACGTTGGCACCATGTCCAGTTTCGATGAGGATAAAGGCTCTATCCACGTCGAGATCACGAATCCGGGGTATGGGAAGTTTCTCAATAATGAGAACTTCTCGCTAGCAGCTGTAGGGCAGAATCTGCCAGCAGCCGGTCATGTTGAAAATGCGGCAGCGGAAGCGATCAAAGCAATGATGCACAGTACACCACGAAACGATAAGCCGGACACGGTCTTTCGCAGAGAAGTGGTCCCAGTAAGACACAGCCAGCCGCATCATCAGCGCTCTGGGTCGGCGGATTCCAAAATAGCAGACGTGGTGAATCCCAAAGCCAGCCGGGGTTACTATTCGTTCTCCTCTCCGTGGAACGGGAATTGTGCCTTTGTTGCGAGTATCAATGGGTTTGGTATCAAGTGCAAACACACGATTCCGGGTCCATCGATGTCAGGGCCTCAGGAAAGCCACAATAACACCGAAGTTACGGTCTCTGAGCTGCGGTTCAACATCCCGTTTCCGCTCGACCAGCACTTCCGATCGCCTTTGCTCAGCGTTTGGGGTGAAAAAGGAGGAAAACGTGGTGCTCTCGCTCAGATGATCACGTCCAATATTCAAAAAGTTCAGCAGGCTCGCACCCGTGCTCGGAGCGAGTCGAATCCCATGAGGCCACCCTCGCGCAGCAGCTCGGAAGACTTGACTGCGGATGAGGATCGACTAGACCTCTCCTTAGCTAGAGAGCCTGGTGGTGGCGGCATGAATGGGAGGAGTGCCAAGTTGGGTAAATTGATTATTGAAGACGAGGGTATCAAAATGATCGACCTGGTGGTTGCGGCGTCCATGGGCGTCTGGTGGCGTTCTATTTACAGGACTCCATAGCATTCGAATTCTAGAAGGAGCTTTACATGTCTTTCGGTATGCTAATGACACGAAATAAAGGGTATATTTTGTGAGTCTAGCGTTCCTCCAATTACACTTAACATGCTGACCAGTTACCTAGATTCTACGTGGGTAATTTCGGAAATAAATAACAGGGTTTGAACTTGAGACTCGGAAGATATCAAGAATGTAATTTAAATAATTTTAATACATTAAGAAGACAGATAGGCAACAAGATGCTATTTTTCCGGTTATTGGAAACTGTCCTATACGGTACCATATAAAGTCGTGCGGAAACCTGCGGAGCCAACTATTCAGGTCGCTCGCAGCCTCCTCGCAACAATTGTCTTTCCTTTCCTTTTCTTTTCTTTTTTTGTGTGTATTAAGCGTAATAAATGTTATTGTGGCTTGAATGTTGCTGTTGGGCTGAGGGCTGAGGCCTGATCCGGCTGAACCTAGGAGGAAGCGGGGGTCTCTTCTGGGCTGGAGTCGATAGTAATATGGGCACTGTCCGGACTGTAGCTGGAGTGCATGACCGTCACCGAGTTGTCGTTCAACATTTGCTGCAATGTTTCGATGTATTCTTGCAAAAGACTGTGTGCCCCTATTTGGGCTGACTGTGTAATTTCCGCGTCTTTGTTGATATCGTAGAGGTAAAGCTGGGGCTCATCCATGGCGGAGAACAGAAAGGATTCCAGGAAATATGGGGATAGTCACAAACGCAGGCAGATAGATTGATGGTATTAATCATATGCAAATATATTTTGTTGATGAAATAAAAGAATGTGATGAGGGACGAGCCAATCACCTCCGGGTGTCTGCTGCCCCTCGTTCCCCCTCGGCGGCAACGTCAGTCTGCTCAATCAACTAATAGCGCAATGCTACGACGCCAGTTTCTCTTGTTTTCTGTCTTTGCCTGAGCCTTTTCTCCTCTCTTCTTCGTATCTCCTACTCAACGCCCTTTCTCCTCGCCCTGTACGTGCCCCTGCCACAACCAACTCTCCGACGCCCTGCTTATCGCGTCTCCACAGGGCAAGCTGAATGCGGGGCGTCTTGTTGACAACACAGCTGACTGACTGACTGACTGACTGACTTGCGATCCCAAGATTATTTTCTGACAAAAAGCGCTCGCTCCTTCATCGCATTCTTTCCTCCCTCTTCCAATCATCCCTCTTTGATTCCGCTGCAAGTGACATTCGAGCGACCGTCAGTCACCATGTCAGACTTGCACCAGCGAAAGACCTTCAAGGTGTTCAATCAAGATTTTATTGTCGACGACCGGTACAATGTGACCAAGGAATTGGGCCAGGGTGCCTATGGTATTGTCTGGTACGTCGGGCGAGCATATTCGGATGCGTTATTGGAACTCGCATCGTCTTGAGGAAACCTCTCTGCTTGTGCCTTCACCTGCTAACAATTGCTTGTATAGTGCCGCCGTCAACACACAGACGAACGAGGGCGTCGCCATCAAAAAGGTGACCAATGTCTTTAGCAAGAAGATTCTCGCCAAGCGCGCTTTGAGAGAAATCAAGTTGTTGCAGCATTTCAGAGGTCATCGCAACGTTCGTCTGATCTCTGTGTCAATACAATACTATCCGCTGACTGTTGCAGATTACCTGTCTGTATGACATGGACATCCCGAGGCCGGATAACTTCAACGAAACCTATCTCTACGAAGGTAAGGCGCTGTATCTACGGTTTCCGTCTGTTCACTTGCTAACATATAGCAGAATTGATGGAGTGTGACTTGGCGGCCATCATCCGTTCTGGCCAGCCTTTGACAGATGCCCACTTCCAGTCTTTCATATACCAGATTCTCTGTGGCTTGAAATACATCCACTCCGCAAACGTGTTGCACCGCGATCTGAAGCCCGGAAACTTGCTTGTCAACGCCGACTGTGAATTGAAGATTTGTGATTTTGGTCTTGCTCGAGGTTTCTCGATTGACCCCGAGGAGAATGCCGGGTACATGACTGAATACGTCGCTACCCGCTGGTACCGTGCTCCAGAGATTATGCTGAGCTTCCAGAGCTATACAAAAGCCAGTATGTAATTTCCCCTTTCTTACGCTTTATGGGTTCTAACTCTCTCCAGTTGACGTTTGGTCTGTCGGCTGTATTCTTGCGGAGCTCTTGGGCGGCCGTCCATTCTTCAAGGGTCGCGACTATGTCGACCAACTTAACCAAATCCTCCATTACCTGGGTACTCCGGCCGAGGAGACCCTCTGCCGTATTGGATCGCCGCGAGCACAGGAATACGTCCGCAACCTGCCATTCATGCCCAAGGTCCCCTTCCAGCGCCTCTTTCCCGGTGCCAACCTCGACGCTCTGGACCTTCTCGACCGCATGCTGGCGTTTGACCCTTCCCAACGTATCTCTGTCGAGGAAGCCCTGGAGCATCGCTACCTCCACATCTGGCACGATGCCTCGGACGAGCCCTCGTGCCCTACTACCTTTGACTTCCACTTCGAGGTGATAGATGACGTTGGCGAGATGCGAAAGATGATTCTGGACGAGGTCGTCACTTTCCGTGCCGTCGTTCGCCAGCAACAGCAAGCTGCCATCCAAGCCCAGCAATCCCAACAAGCCCACCAGAATGTGCCTATCCCTGAAAATAACCAGAACACATGGAAGCAGGACGAGCCCCGGCCACAGGAAGCCGCGCTTTCGAACTCAAATCATAACGACCTTGAAGCCTCGCTGCAGCGTGGTAGTGACTTTTTGCAATAAAGAAATCCGACACCCGGGTATATACTATTTCGTTTTTGTGCTCTTGTTTTGTCCTCATTTTTTTGCTCTTTCGTGGTCTTTTTATGGGAGTCCGGGCTCAGAAAAAGGAGAATTCAAATAATACTTTGTGTGTATAGCAATGGCCCCCCGCGCCTCTCTTGGTCGGTCATTTGTGAGACTTTTTTTTGGTCTTTACACTTCAGCTATTTCCCCCCTTTCCAGCATGCATCAAAGCTTTGTTTTCGTTTCACGATTATCTTTGTTTATGTGAGCTGTATGTTGTTGTTTTTTGGTTTGTTTTTGCCTCCGAGGAAAGTAGAGAGGAAGAATCAGCATCTCATTTTCGATTGGGATTTTTCTATATAACATTGAGCAGAAACGTTTGTTCCAGGGCAGGCCCCCCTTGCGTCAGTATCTATCAATCATATCATTTAGCTAAATTACCAAGTCATCTACTTATTGTTTGAATACATGTATGTGAACCGATACTGCATGTGTCTGGAATTAACATTTGAAGTATTACATTGGCAGTAACAGAGATAGAAAAGAAAAGGTCATCTAAGAATGCCGCCTTGCTTGAATTTTCATGTTCATGGTGTATACAATCTTTGTAAGAGAAAGCTATCTGGTATCGATACAAGAGAGAATGTACATGCGTTTAAAATGTGCCGAGAAAAGAAGACGAACAAAATGGCAATGATGATGGTTATAGAAACGAAAAACCAGAAATAGACATGCATTGCCATAATTCTTGAGGGCAAAAAAGCATTCCAATAACACGCTCAAAGGAGAACGCGATGCACATAAAGATTCATCATGGGTACTCACAATAAGCGTTAAACGGTATCATCATCGTAAGAAAAAGGGATTGGGCGGAGGAGGAGTTGAAGCGTATAGTATTCAGAGATATATAGTTCCTAAATATCTCTCATCTAGGATTGCATGATATCCATCTGATCATCTTCGGAGGAGCCCTTTCGCTTCAATGGGATAGATGTAGGTGACAAGGGGGACGTGGAGGGAGGGTGTACATTATGAGGAGCGTCGTCTACCAGAAACTCGGTGCCAACTGGTCAGCTTGAACGACGGGTCTCTTGTCATGCAAATTGTAGTTTACTTGCGTACCTGTAGAACCATTCTCGGCCCAGGTTTCTGATGGTTTCGTGTCCACCTCCATGGCCCCATCTGTGTTGGGCTCAACTACTGCAACAACGTGTTCATTGGTTGTGGACGGCTCTGGCTCGATTTCGCGGCAAACAGGTTCCACCAGTTTGTTTCTCATAGAAGCATTCACATAGACTAAGAAATACGGTGTGGGGGGGTTGAGTCGCTCCGCGTTTCGACCGGATTTTCCAAAAATCTCGCTCGTGTCTTGGACTTCTGTGATTTCATTGTCGTTGTATTTGCGCCAAACCTCCTTGTTGAAATCATAAATGTAAATGTAATAATGGCCAAATTCCACAGAGCCCTGGTGCATGAAGACTGCGTAGAGGCGATATGCGAGACGCGTGGAGTCACTGAATTGGCTCGAAATCATTGTCTGCGTATCCTTGGTTTCTTGCTCAATATCTGAATTTTTTTATTAGCTAATCTTGCGTACGAAGCTTCTTGGCCTTTGTCCAGAACTTACAGGCTAGCTCTGTTTGTGTAATCTGCGAGAACTGTTGCAATTCACTTGCAAGGTGCGCATTGATATCAACAGAGTCGTCTCCGGTTTGACCTTGCTCGCTTAACGAGGAAAGATCCTCCAGCACTTTCGACGTGTTTTTGAATAGTGTTGGCATGTTTTGCCCATCAGGCTCCTAGTCGGCAATTAGTCACATCCACTTCTCAGGTACGAACAGACACTAACATTCAAACGCAGTAGCTCTGCCTTTCGGGTCTCTAGCGATTTGAGGGTTTTCTTCCACTTCCAACATTCCCTGCGTCGGCTGATTATTTCCTCTTTCTGCGAGTCCATGTATCGGTCGAGATAGATGGTCTCTTTAAGATCCAGATGATGCGTAGATTTGAAGGATACCTTCTTCACAGGGTCAAACTGAACCCGCTGCACCTGAATTTGCAGTATGGGCGGTAGTTTACTAATCGAGCCAAACTGCTCTGCCATGGCATCATCAACTAAGACGTCCTGGATGTCAAATGCACCGTCAATAGCCGAATAAATGTCGCGAGAACCTGTTGCAACATCAATCTTGATATCTGACCAGGATTCTTCTTTTGACCTAGTTTCATTTCTCGCGGTTATGTAAGACTTGGTTTTCCCATAAAATAAGCTGAAAGAGTAATTGATTAGTGCTGTCCCAATCGACTCAAACTGAGGGGGAAAAGGCTTCGTACTCTTTGACTATGTCCACTTGTTCGCCGTCAGATTCGAGAGCCCTAGGCTTAATCGCACATTCACTCTGGAAAAGTACATTGTTGATAACTTCTGTCACGTCTTGTTGAGCCCCAAGCTCCACCTCCTCAATGAGCTGTTTGTTCCGTTGCACTTCTGCAGGACGTGGAGGCACCGGAGGCGGTCTATTTGGCGGTTCCACTGTCTCTACATGGTGGGAGGTATCATTTGACGCAACTTGGTTGTCCTCCAGGTCGAGGGGTCCCTCTACCGTCTGCTGGATGTTGCCAGGTTGGTCCTCCTTGGCGTGTATAGGTTCGGAAACGAGAGTTGCTTCACTATCGATATCACTGACAACTGAATCCTTAGCTTGAGTCTCTTCGGCGCTTCCAATCTTTTCGCTTGTGGTAGTATCAGCAGCATTTGCTTCTGCCGTCTGAGGTGGCCCAAGGGGTCCTGCGACAGGCACTCCATTTATTTCACCGAGAAGCGCCGGTCTCACTCCAGAGACAGTGGATCTTCGGCGAATCTCAGCTTCGTTGGTTGAGCTGATCAAAGTCAATCTAGCCAACTCTTGCTCTGGTCGCACTGACGCTCGAGGAGTTGTTATCATGTTTTGGAAAAGAGTGCGAAGTTCTCGCAAGACTGTGATTTAAAAAGTCAGCTAACGTGAGTATAGTGCTGGAAATTGGTAGGACCTACATTTTTGGGAACGCTCGACTTCAAACTTTGAAACTTTACGAGACCCAACTTTCTTTTTGCGTAGAGAATCTTCAGTCAGATCGGTCTTGGCGTCTTCGAACTTCAGAACCATGCCGCGGTATGGTTTGACGGTAAAGTAGAACTGAAGCAGACTGTTGAGGTAGCAGGTATTACCTATGTTCTGCAGACCAACAGGCCATTCAGCCAAGTCACGATCATTGTGTGCAACAGGACCCGATACAAAGCTGCTTAGCATCGGGCTGTCCTTCTCCTTCGCAATTATTGCCAAGGCACGCGAGTATTTTTCCACTTGAGCCGGTGCTTCATCGACACAAATAGTATAGGCAGCAATGATAGCATCATCTCCAACTGTCCTATCAGGGATTTGTAGAAGTCGATATGCGTCGCCAATGTCCATTTCTCCCACTCCGCCCTCACCTGTCATAATAAAATGCCGGAGACCCTCCGAATTGCGCGCCTCTGCAATAAGTGACAAGGCCTTTTGGGCAATGCCTTTGCTACTGGGACTATCATTGATCTTGGTGGTATACATCGTTATGACAAAATCGTCTGGCGTATTTTCTTCCACGCCGAGAAACACCTGGGCTTGCTCGGCGGTAGAGACCCTATCTTCGGCGACAGATTTGATACGCTCACTTCTTCGCGCCTCACCTATTCGGAAAAGTTGTTGCCTAGCTTCGGTTTCTTGCGTGCTTGAACTGATGTATGAATAAAATCTTCCTACTATCAGCTCTTCTGTGAGCGTTGGATCACCCGGGCTGATATCAAAGTATCGGTAAGCGTTGTTGAGATCATCTGTTGTGTAAGCGCCTTTGCTATATTCCATCATCACAGCCTCATTGATCGTATTCTCATCAGCCCCTCCTCTCAACTGAGCAATGAGTCTCAAGCACTGTAAATAATGAGGGCCCTTTGTTGGGTCAACTGCAACTTGACGTTGGTATGCTTCGATAATAAGGTCCGAAGACATATCTTCAAGCGCGCCAAGATCCTCATAGCAAGGCTGACCAGGCATCTGAAACTCGATAAAGCGGGATGCTTTCGAATAATTTCCAGCTTCGAGGGCATCATGCAGCTCGTTTTTAGCAGGAGCAAGCGGGTCTAAAGAATATGGGGTCTTCTTTTCTATAGCTGGCCGTTGTTGTATTAACACCGAGAGTTCGTGGATAGTGTCGTCGAGAAAGATGTTTAGCTCATCTCGATAAGGCTGCTCAGCAGAAGTATCCGGTGTGGGAGGATTCCAGAAACCTTCGTTGGGAGAAGAAAAGTTCAAATATGTCAACAGGTCTTTGCAGGGCTGCCCATCGACACCAAAGCAGACAACAAACCGTTTATTGATAGCAGAAATAGGTTTGCTGCGCTCGGGATCGTGAAGGGCATTGTTCAGATAAGCAGATAGATTTGAAAGAACAGTGACAGGTTGAGGTCGAGCAATTCCTTCTAAACGCTCAGGGTGGGCTGCAATCGCCTCATCTGCGCGTTTATTAACCACCTCCACGTCAGTCAAAAGTTGTATGTGCTCTGGGCGCAGCACCGGGGACATCACGTCCACGGAGACGGAGATTCCGCACATCGGGTATGAGCAGGCATAGTAGTAGCTTTCCACATGTTGGCTTTTTGATGTTGCCCTCCCGTTCTTCCGAGATCCAGATTGGTAGACAAGATGATGCAGGTGGTTTGACGTAGGTCCTGCATTTCCAGGATAGGATACCTTGACCTGGATGTGGTAGCGACATTTTGAACAAACTGCAGACACCACCGATATTGCCCCATGACCACGCCTCTGTTCGGAAGGAAGGACATATGTTTGATTTGGTTTAAGAGTGTAGGTATGGTTGCAGGCTGTAGGCGATAGCCATTCTAAAGGGCCAGTGTATCCCTCTTGGAATACAGGAGGAGTATCCGAAAGCAAGTTACGGCCTGACGCTGGAGGGTTCTGAGGATCGTATAGGTTTAAATCGTGTAAAAACCGCGGGGCAGTCTTGCCTAGTTCGCCGATACGGTCAGACACAGATGAAGGTGAAAGAAGGTTTGTTTAACAACTTACCTGCCCGTTGGTACAGAGACGTCATATGTGTAGCAAATGTGTAAGTCGAGCCCTCAAATACCGGTATTGATCGTAGAAAATTCCAACAGTAAAACTGTTGAATCTAATTGTTCAAAGTCCCCCCGATGGCATCTACTCCAGAGTAGTGACTAATGGGCGGGCAGTCGCGGAGAGCAGACAAAACACGATTCGAAGGATGAAGACGTAAGCGAATTTGTATGATGACGGATAATATGAGTCGGCGTTCAATCGTGAAATCTATTGGTGACTGCCTGGTGTGCTTTGCCAGCAAGCGAGATCTCAACGGCGTGTATTGAGGGGCAGACGATCAATCAATAGCGACGTAAATGGCGAGTGTGCAGGAGCTTATGGACTCCGTTCATGTGAGATAAAAGTAAACGGGATGGATAAGGAATGATAGACAGGTAGTTGGAAGCGATATAAGCTGTAAACGAAGCTGCCAGCGTGTTTGGTCGTGGTTGTTCTGTTGGCCAGCTTGTTTGCCTGGAGCTTGCTTGGAGGTGCCAAGACTGATATGGGGTCAGCCAAGTGATACAGCGCACGCGAGACGACGGGGTAAAAAAAGTACTTGTTCTAGAAGAAACCGAATCACCTTCTCGATAGCTTCTTGTAAAGCTCCCAGCAGTGCCAGCACTGTCACAGGTTCTCCAGTTGACTCTTAGAGAGCACTGTGCTGTATGGCGCTAGTCCGCTTGTGTTAGGCGGTGGCAGAATGGGGCCCGGGCAAAGTCCAACGTCCGGGGCGGACGACAACTACGACGAACGTCCTCAGTCGCGCATGCTCGCTGTGCTCCAGCCCACAATGGCTTCTTCACATACGGCAGAGTATATCTACCATCCTCAGGATGCAATTGCCGCCACGATCAAGAGCGCTACCTTGACTGGAGGCGCCGGTCTGCTCACATCCGCCGTCCAGAATACCCTGGCCAAACAAAATGTCGGCCCCCTCGGCATCTTCTTTCGAACTGGCGGCACTATTGCTGTCTTTGGTATGTCAATGGCTGTGTCGTTTAAAAAAAAGGGCAAAGGCGAATGCTGACAATGGTTTTTCTAGCGGCGATGGGTGGTACATACACATTCGTGCGAACCGCGTCCGCAAACCTTCGAGAAACGGAAGATCCGTATAACGGAGCTCTCGGTGGCTTCTTTTCCGGTGCTATCCTTGGACTTCGCGGTGAGTTATTGTGGAAACAATCTGTCGACATCAAAAGGGTTACTGATGGCCAATGCAGCCCGAAGCTTCCCCGCTACTTTCGGATACGGAGCGGGTTTGGCAGTGACGCTGGCGGCGTTTGAAACAACCGGAGGTACTTTGTGGGGATACAAGGAAATGAAGAACGTGGACAAATATGAGGAATTAGAGAGGCTGCGTAAAGCCTACCGACAACCCGGCGAGAACACAATTGCAGAATTGGGCGAAGGACGAGGTAAGGACCCTATAAGCGCTTTCAAAGTGAACCAAGGGCGGGCTCATCTAATTCGCAATGTGTAGGCATCTACGGTCCCAACTACGCAGAACGTCGACGAGAGAGGATCAAAGAAGCGTACGGCATTGACGTTCCTGCAGCACCATCAACGTCGTGAAATAGAAATGGCGTCTCTTTTTTGTAGATTACTTCCATTCCATGAGTGACAAGCGGATCACTTTGATGCATTTTTTTCCTTTATACGTAGGCTACAATCCCATTGATTTCCTAGTTGTGTTTGTTCCAGATATGACTTTCTCCACTGAACGTTGAATGTCAAGAGCTGCAGGGGTTGGAGAATTCAATTTTGGATTGAAACACATTTATTGAGTAGTACACACATTTGAGAGGTGTCCAAGTAGATACTGTAATTAGAATACTTGCCAGACTAATACATTTGAACCAATGGATATTAAAGTAACATTGAAACTTAGTGTAGCTCCTTAACCTTCGTCCAATTGTCAGTTGGTTTCAAAGTAATTTCTAGTATTTCTACAGAGCATTAGCTGTGGAGAAGACCAATTAGGCAATACGTGAACCGCGCCGAAAACGTTGCATAGACCATCAGGCTTGATTGATCCTTCTCCGTTAAATCTTGATATTGATCGGCCCCGTTCCGCCAGTTCCGAATCGATGACGTCGAGTATCACCATACAGTTTCAGCTTTTGCTACAAAAATATATTGCTGTTTTCGACTGGATAATATGAAACTGCTTTTTTTAATATGTTTTTACACCCCGGGAATTCGGTGTTATACCATACCAGTTGACTCTGTGTAGTCCTGTTAGACCAACAAGCGAATCACTACGGATACATTATTGACGGGATTATTATTATAGAACACTAAATACACTAATACGTATAATGAATTCATTACTCCTTTTGTGGAGCAGAATCCAGAAGCCTTCCGAATGTGAAGTTCGCTCTTCAGGAGTCTGCCTGAACATCTTGAAAGTAATTTGTAATGATTAGTTGACCTTTGCTTGACGCAATGCAATGCGCTTCACGGAGAATCAATCACGTTGCGCGCTAGGAGCATTCGAAGCAGGATTTGAGCATTCAAGCCTGCTGCGATCGGATCATGCAAACTTTTCTAATCTGTGATGTGGCTAGCGAACCAGCTTGACGTTGCAAAGGCCACGACGAACTAGTTTGCCCCTAAGTACGTAGTAAAAGTAGTGATAATAAGCAGGCTGAGCCACGCAAGGTCATGGCGATCGACACCAGTACAGCTAGTCATCACCGCCACAGCCCCTCATCGCAATTTTCCACCGGCATGGGGGGACAGGCAGGTTCGTGCGACAGTCAACGCTTTTGTTGTTGTCCTGCAGCTGAAGATTGCGATTGAAGGTATCCTGAACGCTGTAAATAACTAGAGATGGTAACGAATGGCACAGTGCACATGGTTGCTGCATCGTGTGTGGCTTTCAATGGGACTCTGGAGGGACAGAATCGACTGACCCAAGGTTTAGGCTACCCAGCTCGATGGGCAGCACAGCACTGTGGCCCAATGGCAGCCGCCAAAGTGGATGATCGTACTATCGTAGGCGACGCAGAAATTGGCAGGTCAAGAAGCGTAGTGCGTTGTGCAATAGGGGGAAGAGGGGCGATGCACGAGCCGGATTGATCGCTAGTCGGTTGTAGGTGAGTGGCTTCTGGCTTGCTCCAGCTGCTGGGTTGTCGACGTCATCCGCATCCGTCACCGGCGCAACTGGCCTGCTTAACTACTTTCCTCCTCCACCACCGCCATCATCACTATTATTGATTAACGCACATTAGTCCACCACCATCCCTCTGCGGTCGCTATTCTGTTGTTGCTCGTCCACTGCTGCTTGCTACTACTACTGCTGCTGCTGCTGCTGCTGCTGCTGCTCGATCTCCCTTTTCATACCTGCCCCCCCTTCGTCCTGCTCCTTTAGCTTGCAGCCTTGCTCCGGCTTTCTCTGCCTTCACGCAGCGCTTCTCCGTCGCATCTCGATCGGCCTCTTCCCCTCCTGCTCTGCGACTTTTGCGATTTCTTATGGCGGGGTTCTCCTAGAGTTTGTTAGTCGCGGTTTTTCTAAGTCGGCAGGCAGCCATCGTCACCGAGACAGAAAGTCGCTTCGGTCTGGTTTTCCGCCATCATATATCTAATCCCCCTTCCATTCCATTGTATCCACTGCCCCTTCTTTGCGTCGAAGGAACAATGGCAACCGCACCATTCCCGTCTCAGGACGGTTACATGTCCAACGACCAGTCACAGCTGAGTCGCGGCTTCAGCCTGAACTCTGGTTCTCGACCAAACTCATACATCGCCAATTCCATCGTGCCATCCGACTTCGCCGTCTCCCAGCCTACACATATAACCGAGCCCTCCGCTTTGGGTTATACATCACGCTTTAACGAAGACATGGACGCTAGTCGGCGAAATTCTGCTGCTATTGACGGCTTTGCAGCCGGCCCAAGTGGCTTGCAGCGAAGCGATTCGCAAGCGTCTCATGCCAGTGCCGCACCTTCTAGAAGTGGCACTCTAAAAAAGAAGCCATCTCTTAGCAGGAAAGGCAGTCTCAAGCGATCCGGCAGCAGACGCAGCATGCGCGCAGGTAGTGTGAAAAGCTTGAGTCTCGGTGAAAAAGAGAAATACGGCGACGAAGACCCTGCAAGCGCTTTCTACGTGCCAATCCCCACCACTGGCAGCCCTACAGATGAGCTAGCAACCCGCTTTCAATGTATGTGCGCGAATTCCCGAACTGCGCTCTGTTACTGACAATGATGTGTAGCCTGGCGCAAAGTCCTTAAGGATCTGATCGTTTTCTTCAAAGAAATTCAAAAGTCTTACGAGACACGGGCCAAATTGTTGCTCTCCGCTGGAAACCTAGTCAACAATATGTCCCTTCCGTCGACCTTCTTGGAGTCTGGCGGTCTAGCCGATGCAACAGAGATTCTGCGTGATTATCACAAGCAGGGTATCGTCGAGGCTAATAAAGCCCGCGAAGTGGAAACCGAGGTGATCCTTCAGTTGACTGGTCTGAGAAGTGACCTCCAACAGAAGACAAAGGAGATCAAAAGCTTGTCTGGTGATTTTAAGAACAGTGTCGACAAGGAACTTGAGGCCACCCGCAAATCGGTGCGCAACTTGCAGGAAACATTGGGCTTGGTCGACGTTGATCCGTCGGCTACATCTGGCAAACACGACCCATTCATTCTCAGGTTGCAGGTTGATAAGCAGCTCGAGAAACAGATCGAAGAGGAGAACTACTTGCATAGAGTATGGCTGTCACCTTTTCCTTGTAACGTCGGAATCTTACTAACCGTACTAGGCGTACCTGAATCTCGAGCACTCTGGGAGGGAGCTTGAGTCGATCGTTGTGGGCGAAATTCAAAAGGCCTACAACGCTTATGCCAGTATTTTGAAACGGGACGCGGATGAAGCTTATGACACCGTAGAGAAGCTTCGAGCAGGTCCTATTTCCATGCCCAAAGATCACGAATGGAACAACTTTATTTCAAGGAGTGACCAACTAGTCGACCCACGAGTTCCCGTTCGAAACATTCAAAGCATCACCTACCCCGGAATAGACCATCCCGCTGCAGCTGAAGTTCGTTCCGGCATGCTTGAACGCAAGAGCAAGTATCTCAAGAGCTATACTCCAGGATGGTACGTCCTACCGTCGTTCATTCTGCTTTCATTTTCCCCTTTGCTCTCTCCTCTTGACATTCCTGCGTTGCTGACAACATTTAGGTATGTGTTGTCTCCAACACATCTCCACGAGTTCAAGTCGGCCGATAGAATAGCTTCCCAAACGCCCGTCATGTCTTTATATCTACCAGAGCAAAAACTCGGATCACGCTCTCAGCCCGATTCCACGTCTCACAAATTCATGCTCAAAGGACGACAGACTGGCGCCATGCATCGTGGCCACGCCTGGGTATTCCGAGCAGAATCATACGATACAATGATGGCCTGGTTTGACGACATCGCGAATTTAATAGGAAGGACGGGGGAGGATCGAAACGCGTTTGTCAGACGCCATGTTCGAAGCTTAAGCGGAAATAGCTTCAGAGAGAGCTCTATCAGCAGCGATGGTGTGATGGATGAAGATGAAGCCGATCGAACTCCGTACTCAAGTCAGTCAGCTGTTCTCCGGCGGGCGCCTTCAGGGGCAGCGGCGACATCGGCACAACGCCCTCAACCAGGTGGGCGATTCCCAAGTGATGTACAAATCGACCGCAACTTACAGGCCACCTTGTCACGATCTAGTGGAGAGAGTGTTGGCGACCGAGAAGCTCTAGAGGGTGCTGGATCCGAAATCCCATTTGACCCGAGTCAACCAACATCACAAGACCCAAACAACCCTACACAATACCAACCACCCTATCGACCGAACAACTATGACGGAACCTATGCTGGAGAATTCATAGCCGCATCTTCTCCAAGCGATCGCAACCAAAGTCGTATGCAAGAACACGTTTCAGAAACATCAAAGCAACAACCTCAACTGGTATCCTCTTCTTATGCCCCGATTATCGTCAACAATGAAGCGCAACATACAGAGCAGGACGATTCCAACGCTGACCCCAATTCCGCCACCTCACCTACACCCCTCGTATACGCCGGCGTAGGACCGACCATTACTGATCCTTCTGAGCTTCAGCGGCAAGAGTCTCAACGCTCGAGACAGACATATTCTACTTATTCCCTGTCTGTGTCAACCCCAACAACCATGACTTCACCCGCTTCTGAGGCGCCAGTACGCCCGGGAGTCCTATCGAAAGAGAGTGCGTCCACTATTGACTTGCTCAAAATGCCTGGCAAATATCCTCCTGCTAAGAGTGGTTGATTTCCATCTCTTGCTTATGACGGGTTGTTTTTGTTCATTGTTTGATTTATCGTGCGTCTGGTGTTACAAAATGGGGAGCATTGAACCGTCTGTCGTTACGGTTTCTATTGAGCGATTTCTTATCTTCCTTTCCTTTTGCTTTTCCATTTCTCCCCCTCTCGTTAGTCTATTTACTGGGGCTCGGAATGCTCATTTCGAGATTTCATACACCAGTCAAGATACTCTTTATCGTTCAGATATCCTGTGTCTCCCTTTTTTGAGCTTTTGTTTCTTCTATATAACTTTGTGACCTTCTTTTTCCCTTTTTTTCCCATCATTTTGGCTTGATGCCCTGTCTCCATCACCTCCGTTCACATACTTCACATATATCGATTCATATATACCACCATCTTTGTATGTTATCTTTTTTTTTTTTTTTCACTTGAGATCTGCAGAAACGCTCTTTCTAGTTTTAAAAGGTCTAGTCGTACATAACTTTTTTGATATCGATCAATCATTATATCAGTCTTACACACTGCAATTCCACTTAAAAGAAGTAGCTATTACGTTCTTTAATGTTTTTGCAAGCTTGAAACAATCATAACAAATCAACCAATCTTGTTTCTTTTTCCTTCAATTGAAACCCTTTTTCCAGGATGCAAGCAAACCAAAAAAACACACAACATTTGAACTTGTAAAGCAAAAAGAAAGAAAGAAAAAAGTATCACCACTTGGTGATTAAGAAGTACTCCAATAGTCGTACATACATGTATACAACGCAACCATGGCCCTTCTACCTCGACCTCGATATCTGTCTCTGAACTATTTTTTTCCAACCGTGCCGGGTAGAACTGGGAATTGGGGACTTGCAGTGCCCAAAGCCCAAAGATAGAGAGAGACGATCCTTCTTGGCTGTTCTCAAAGATAACGAAAGAACAAACCCTTCGCTAGCAAATCAAAAGAACAAAGGGTACATGGCAATATTGGCAGTAGAATTACATTATCTGGTCTTGGGTGAGACCGCCAGGGGTTTCGGTTGCGTCCATCGCATCTTCAGATCCAGAAGGATGGGCGTATTTGACAAATGTGATGCCCAAGGGACGACCACCGTACTGATAACCGAAGAATTTGGCTGAGTGACGAGTTAATAAAGACAAGTTGGAGACAATACTCAACGCTATTTACTTACAAATTGCGGTCTCTGCAGTATCGGCGCTCTCAAATTCAACTACGCCAGTGCCGCGAGAGCGACCATTGGATTCATATTGAATTTCGGCGCGTTCAACCTTCCCAATAGTTGTGAAAAGATCGATAAGGTCTTCGTTACAAGTCGACCATGGCAGCTATTAACAAAGTAAGCACTTCTCCACACTCTTCGTGCTGACAACACTCACGTTACGGACATAGATGACCGCGCTTTTCTCGCCTCCAGAGGTAGCGTAGTCGGTAAAGGGATTGGGAGGCCCAGGTGGAGGGGGAGGAGCATCAAAGCCGCCGCCGCCGCCGCCGAAACCACCACCGGCACCTCCAAAGCCGCCTCGTCCGTATCCTCCTTGGAAACCACCCCGGCCGCCAAAGCCACCGCGACCACCGAAGCCGCCACGACCGCCAAAGCCACCTCCAAAACCACCGCGGCCACCAAAGCCTCCGGGGCCGCCGCCTGCATAACGATCCTCGCGAACTTCGAGAACTCTTCCTTGCCAATCATAGCCGTTGAATTGTTGGATGGCAACGCGAGCGTCGTCTGCAGATTCGAAAACGACGATACCGGAACCTTTCGGGCGACCGCTTGGGTCACTCAAGACGTCTGCGCGGATGATGGCGCCTTGTTGAGCTGTGGACGTAGTTGTTAATTACCGAAATTGTGATTTGAAATATCTCGATTCTCAGACATCTCAAGAGTCTGTACTTACCAGCTTGGCGGAAGAGGTCTTTCACATCTTGCCAACCAACATTGAAAGGAAGCTAAGAGATCATGTCAATATACCACATTTTTACTTGCGCCGACACACCAGTCATCCAGAAAGGAACTAACGTTAGAGATATAGAGTTGTCGGCCTCCACCTCCCGGCGCACCCCTACCAGGAGCACCGCCACTAAAATCTCTCGAGGTGGGCTGGCCAGCGAAGCGTGGTTCAGCCTCGCGGTCCTATATAGCAGATGAATACGATGTTAGCTCTGCCTCAGACGTGGAACAGGAAAATATTTACCTCTCGAACGTAAACAAGACGACCCATGAGGTTCTGGTTACTCAGAGTGTTGACAGCATGCTGAGCTTGGTCCCTCGTTGCGTATTCCACTATCCTATGTAATCAGTTAATAAGTGTTTTTTTTTGGTGATGAGTAGGTTGAAAGACTTACCCGCAGCCCTACAATTATCGGACAACCATGTCCCAACCCGTCAACCCAACAGTCCAAAATAACCAAAGAAAGAAACCAGGAAAAGACCAGCCATAGCTACACGTTGGCGCCCACCTTCGACATTCCATTCGGAAGTAGTAATACATCGGCAAAGAGAACTTCACCGGCTGTACGAGAATAAATGAAACCAGTTAGTCACATATCGGCACGGAAAAGAAGGCTTGTGAAAAAGATAAATTAGCTCACCCTGTCTCATGAAATCCTTGAGGTGATGCCATTTGACATCGTACGACAAATTCCCTACATAGACACGACGGTCCTGTTGAGAAGAATCGCGAACAGTCTGCATCATTTGATCTCTTGCTACCGAGCGGTCTTCAAATGATCTTCCCGACGGTGGCCCACCACGTCCACCGTAACCCGATCCTCCAGAAGTGCCACCCGCACCACTCATAGGTGATCGTGATCTGCGTTCACTACGGCGATACTCGTCACGGCTGCGAGAGCGGCTGCGAGGAGAATATGAGCGGCGGGAACGACGAGGACTGCGTGAACGGCGAGCACGATCACCACGTGGAGAACGAGATCTCTCACGCTGCATTATACGTTAGCCAGGGTGTGAAAAGTTTCGACGACGAATAAGAAGCAATGACAATAGATTGGCAGTTGTATTGACGTTGATGTGTGCGGAATGGAATTTAAAAAAAAAAGGGTAGTCCGTGATAGTCGGGTCATCTCGATAAGCAGAGAACGAGCGTGGAGGAGAGAGTCTTTGAAGGCAGCCGTGGTCGAAGCGACATCTCGGCCTTTTCTGCTGTTTGGGTTTCCATCATATATTCATGCGCATAACCCGCATAATAGGTTGGGAATAGGATCATCGTGACAAATAAAGAAAATAAGAGGCACTCACTTGATTAGGTCGATAAACGTCGGCTAATTATAAACACAAAGGCGTCAGCACCCGGTTTCAGCAGCAATCTTGTTAACACAACAAAGGAAAGCAATAGTTGGTAGAGCCCAACCTAGAATCAGAGATAAGGTCGAGGGTAAGGGCACGTGTAGAACGGTAAACGAAGAGAGAGGAGAAGGATTCCCAAAATTGCTGTGTGTAGGGTTTTGAATCTCAGGTGCGCGGCAATAAGCAATTGATGTATGCACTTGCTCAAATTGTGTCTAAGAAGCCACGAGGAGCGCGGGCGAGACCAAAGGGAGGGCGGGGTTAAGTGATGGGCTAGATCAGTCGCTTTAATTGGGGGGGGAAGAGGGGTTTGCCGATAGTCACGTACAAGGTACTCCGAGTGTCACTTGTACGAGGGGGGTGGTATGAACAATACAACCAGCAAGGGGAAAGACAACCAAGCAGTGCAAGAACACAAGCACAAGATCCGGGGCAAAACAAGAGGGATAAAGGAAGAAAGCACTCAAGAGAAACAAAAGGCAGTGACGCACAATGGGGATATGACTTACCCATGATTCGTCCGGAAATGGGTGCAAAAGCTTGCAGCGTTCCCCTTCGTTCAGGTTCAAAAGTGGAAAGCTTAGGTGTAAGGCAGACGCTGGGCTGCACGAGGGGGGAGTGAGCAAATGGTGGAGCGGCCGCGAAAATAAGCCCCGGGAGGCGTGTCCGTCCGAGACGTCAAGAAACTGTGGCTGTCGACAGGGATGGTTTGGGGTCGAATTGAGACAGTCTGGACACTTGCGCAAGCGCTGGAAGTTAGTTGTCAGTGGCAGGAAGAGGTCAACGGTGGCAACACGCGCGCTACCCAAATATAGCAGTGGGACGGTCAAATTCCAGCAGGAAGAGAACGAGAGAACGGGGACACAATAATGCTCATCAGTTGGGCTTAGGGTGAGAACGGGCAGTGAGCCGGGGGGTATAAGTCACAATCACACACGCGCAATGCACATGCAGCTGCCACAGTTGATTAGCTGCTGATGGCCTGATGCTAAGAGGTGATAGTAATGCGCCGCGTTGGCATTTTCCTCAGATCGGCCATGGACAATGGAGCATCGCAGCAGGCACCGACAGGCAGCGAGAGGGGAAACTGAGGGTGGATTGACTAGGCAGAAGACAGCGTCCCAAGCTGCGCGTTGATTGACGCGTAGCGGCATCTGTTTCACCTGGCTCAGGCTGGCTGTGGCACGGCGGCGGGGGGGAGAGAGAGAAACGAGCGAACGAGAGTATGATTTGACTGACCTGGCTCTGGCTGGTGGAATTGAGGCTGAAAGGCACGGCGATGATGTGTCTGAGATCTGACACGAAACGGTGATAGCGTTGTGGTCGTGGTGATGATCGTGGTGGTCGTCGCGGTGCAGGTCACAGCGTCTCGAGGCAGGAAGGCCTGGCTCAGGCTGGAGCCGAGAGCTGAGGAGCTCCGACTAGCGGCCCCGGAAAGACTTTTCAGGGAAGGTGGGTCCTTCCCTCCGCGCGCCACATCTCAAGGGCATGGTATTGTAATTTAGCCGTAACGATACCCGGATACATACCCAATGACCTGGTTACCATACGATATTGAAGGGCGCTGTTACTGAGAGTTGACAGATCGGCCCGAAGACTTCTATCCTGCGCATTTATCTGCACTTTCATCACCAACATTCTACTCTTTCTGGCATGCTGATGGCATGCTGAGCGCGGCGGCGTAGTAATGCATGCCTTTGGAGTGTATCCGTAATCAAATAATAATGTCAATTAATGCAGGGTAATGCATTATGCCCAATGAGGCTTTGCTGTTGGCGCCACACGATGGCTGGCTGAGCCTGCTTAAGATTCAGTGGGGGCTATCCGGTCCAATCATAGGCCCCATGCCGAGCTGACGTTAAACCCCCGCACATTCTCGTTGGTCGAGAAAAGGGGGGTGCCGCAAGCTGATCCACCATAGAGCCATACACAGCTGTGAGTGGCTGTGTTTGGGGGGATTTCCCAAAATCACACCAATCACATTAATAGATCAACCACAATGCTAGTTGGTCTCGGCCAGTCAGGATATTGGGAAGCACGACAGAACATAGTAGACAACTTTGTAATCCAGAGCCCTGTGTATGTGAACGATTAGCACTCCGTTCGGTGTGTGGAAATAAACCCAGAGGTATTAGGCAGACGCACCGTTACTGGCTAATCAGTCTTTCCATAGGCACGTATGTAGACGAATTCCCAGTCGCACTGCATCTTGCTCCACACGCATATAATAATAACAGCATTGATTAAGCAGCAACTAAAGGCGAAAGTCGTCGGCCGCCGAGGAAGGTGGAGCCGGTGAGCCCTGCGGCTGCCCGAAACGAGTTAGCGCGGTGCTCGTCGTCCTCGAGTCTCGACTTCCTTCTTGTGAATGACAAGAACATTGTCCTTGCCTACGTGGATGTTTGATGCTGCACGCCGCGATTTTTGCTTTTTACACTTGATCCACACGAACTACCGGCGTATGCGGTGCCCAAAGTTGAAACAGCGCTTCAATCGCGTTACTTCGGTTCTGCGAAACCACAAGTGATTCAGCCTTGTGGATGATATATCCGGCACCATCCTACTACCGCGGTTCAAACCCTTCGGAGTATCTCTATTATAGCCTAACAAGAAACAACCTTTCATGTACTCCACCGAGGACAGCTGTCCGTCCCGCGATCACAGATTATTCACTGCGTGCAGTCAGCTCTAGAGATCACATTCATGATTCAACCAAGCTGAATCAACATTTGGGTAGCTTCCCTCTCTGAGAAACAGCAAGGGTCGACACAGCAAAGCCTAGTTTTCTTCTTCAGTGGGCCAATCGCATCTGTGTACATAAATCTCTGTTGTCTGCTTCAGTGACCGGTCAACAACCATTCCGGGGCCCAATACCTTGGCTGGCCGTGCAGTCATGAGGCACACGATCATGCCGCCATACGTGTCCCGTCGCGCAAGATCATTTTTTACTCCGGAGTACAGCTCGACTGGTCTCATGTGCCCCAGGTAAAAATTGCAGAGAGTAAAGGTCTTACTAGTCTAAGAGGACTACCCAGTGCAATTAAAAAACCAGCACTTCGCGGCCTACGCCGTTGTCACTGAAGAATTTCGGTCAACTAACGAAATACAGGGCATACAGTCTGATAAGCTGGTGACATTGTGACTTAAGCCAACCTAGCTTACAGTCTAGGAATGCGAGCGGCTAGCCCGTATCACATCACCGAGGATATTTCACGCTTGCTACGCCCTGGTTATACCCACCATCGAGACGATCTACCGCATGGACTGGGCTAGAACTTGGCCATACTTGAAACAGAACAAAACCCGAAGAAAGCCGGCCCCGGCCATTTCAGCCATCGCGATCCACGAGCGTTTTGGCTTGTTCGTGAGAGGTCTAATGACATATCCACTTTCGCCTGGCACCGACAATAATATGCAGCTTAATTATTACGTGCACCTCGACATCAACTAAAGGCGGTCCAGGTAGTCAATATTCTCCAAGCCTATGCTAGCTCTGCAGTGCATGGGCCTCTTAGTCTTGCTGGGCCCTTGTGCCTCTCCGAATTTGGACCCCGAATCGGGGAACCGGCATTGACTCGTCTCTTTATTGGCTCACATCGAGAAGGACGTGGAAAACAGTCTCTTCACAATGCCGTGGTGGCTGACGATTCCGTCCAGTCGCTGCGTAGATGGTGCACCCTGCATTGAGAACCCTGTCTAGCGTACAACGCGAGACTTGCTAAAGCATGGTGCAACATGTACAAAGAAGGCTTCAGATTTGTCGTTAGCCTGTGTGGGTGTGGGATGATCCTGGCTTACTGTGGGTTATTCGCTTCGGCCAATGGTATACGTATTTTCCAGTTTTCCCTATCACGGAAAACCCACGTTACGACCATGTTCATCAGCCGCATAAACATTTCCCATGTCCATCATTGGCTATTGATGGTGTCGTTCCACAATTTGATGCGGTCCAGTTGAAAAGGGATCACTTGTTGATCTGTGTCAAAGCTCACTTATCGGTGCTCATAAAAGGCCACAGATGACCGTTACCCCAAGAACAATCACCTTTGTCTCAAGAGGAACCATGACGACGGTTCCAGCTCCGTTTTGAAGCCGGTATCTATCTGTATCAACATGTCACGGTTGATTTTTTTTCACGAGTGGACAGTACCACTCTTCCGCTACTAACATCAGAATTGTGCATATTTATAGCTTCGGAGAAGCCCAGCTACTCATCAAATTGACCCCGTCGTGAGGAGTAAGCGACATAAAAGAAAAGTGTTCGGATAGCAACTAATTCTAACCAATCCCTTACTTCGATCCCATCGGTCCATCGAAGGTCTCGGCCCTCAGATGGGTGTCACATGAACCGATGCCAGATGGAGACTTATCCCAACTCGGGCAATATTCATGGTCGCAATATACCTCAAATACAGACTCTCCGAGATATTCAGTGCTGAAATTTTGCACTCCTTGTATAGCGTGCCGGGAAAGATGCCATGCTTTGGAGTTCTCTACCTATTATTGACCCTGTCGCGCGGTATGGAAAGCGTTTGTAGTGTTTGCAGTAACCAATCGCTGTGTGCATATTACGCACATTGAGATGAAACATATTTTTGAGTTGAATATAAGTTGACGCATCAAATTGAGAGAGAACAACTTTTGAATCTAGGAAGCCCAACTTCAAATGATGAATGATGAATGATGGTCTCAAAATTTTATATTTCTTCCCAGGAGCTGATTGGCTAGTTCAATGTTTTGTGTTAAAAGCAGTCAAGAAAACAGCCAGTCCAGATACTTGAATATATGTTTGCCATGAAACGTAAATCCCATCAATTTATTTTTCAATTATCATTTTAGAATCAGTGGAGGTAAAATGCCTTGCGTTGATAGATGCCACTGGCCGGCGTTGTGATGGAAGCCAAGCCCGCGGAGCAGAGCTAGTTTGTTTCCTCCTCAACATTCCGGACGTCAATCATCATCATCGACAACATTTGAACTTGAAGTGCACGTCAGTCTCTTTATAATTGACCTCCAACCCTGCCTGCATCAGTGTATGCTGAAAAAAAAAAACACTCTCACCGTACCTCATATAACCTTCATCAGATACTGCAAGCTCACCATGGCTGCTCTCAGCGATTGCCGCCTGGCAAGCAGAACGACAAGCAGCATCGCAAAGGCCTTGACTCGCACCCAAAACACAATCGCCAGTCGATCTCTGAGCAGAAAATGCGCACTGAACCGAACCTGCACATTCGCAAACCAACCGATCAGCAGCCGCGGCCTATCGACTGCCCCTCAGCTCTCCTCGCAGCTGAGATGCTACCACTCGCAGTTCCACGCACCTCTTCCAACGCATGAATATACCAATTCTCAAACCGCGATTCTCTCTGCAGCTCTCAAACATATTCCAGATCATGGCTTCACGAAGCGTGCATTGATGCTCGGCGCGCGTGACATGGGTTTCTTGGATGTTTCGATTCAGCTATTCCCTAGACAAGAGATGGACCTTATACTATTCTGGCTGGCAAGCAGGCGCGGATTATTGCGCTCAAAAGTGGATAATGGGTTGTTTGAGGGGAAGGAACAGCTAGGTGTGGATGAGAAGATCAAGACTCTGGTTTTGGAGCGATTGAAGATGAACAACGAAATAATCCACCGTTGGCAGGATGTACGTGTTGAAATTTTCCTATCTGAGAATTATTAAATCTTCCAGAGCTAACACATTTGACCTAGGCCCTCGCTCTCATGTCGTTCCCATCGAATATTCCTCTCTCCCTATCCGAACTACATTCGCTCTCTTCCGATATTCTGTATCTCGCCGGAGACGCCTCAATCGATGCCTCATGGTACACCAAGCGCGTGTCACTATCAACTCTCTATGCAAGTTCCGAAGTCATCATGACCCGAGATTCTTCGCCCAATTTTTCGTTTACAGAAGGCTTTGTCGAACGCCGTTTCGAGGATAATGGGGCCATTGGCGACAAAGTGGGTGGTGTGAAATCATACTTGGGCTTCATGGCTGGAACAGCCGTTGGTCTGGGTAGAAGCTGGGGGCTGAAGATTTAATTCTTCTTTGATGCAAGCTATACTGTACACTATGCCCTTCGTTTTTTCGCTGTTCTTTCTTGTTGCTTGTATTTGTAGATAGATAATATCTTTTGCTGTAGATGGTTTGGAATACTCAGTTATGTGAAAATTGATACAGTATGGATGATGAACCTCCCTGCTAATAGACTGCCCTGTAACTTCTTGAGATTACAACAGATTTTCCAAATCATGAAAGACGGTGACAAAATCGTCTTAATTGATCACGTGATCGCGCGCCAGGCTAATTTCACTTCACGCGTCGCCAACTGATGAGTTCATCTGATCAGTCAGAACCTTCCGCAGCGAGAAACCAGACCATTGGCTCTTATCCATACGACGAGAATCCCAGACATACAACATGCGCGGCCAAGCAGAAGAGCTCTCCGAGTTTGAGAAGCAGCGACTTGCAAACATCGCGGAGCGCGACGCCCTGCTCAAGAAACTCACGCTCGAATCGCAATCCGCAGGTCTATTCGCAAAACCGTCACCCAAGGGCCCCGCAAATGGTACTGCAGGCAGAAAGAATGGCTCCTCGCGATCTAAAAAGAAGGCTACTCCGCGTATCAAGAAAGAGGATGAAGCGCCGCTGGTGCGCCGCATGTCGTCCCGTCTACGCGGCATCACGGCCGATAGCGAGGTTGAAAAACGCAAGGCGGATGTAGCGTTTGAAGAGGCGCAAAAGTTTGAGCGAGAGAAGAGGATGCGCAAGTCTGATTTTTTCACGCTGGATAATATGTTGGTCTCGGGTCAGAAGCTGAGTGGTGACGCGCTCATCGGGACCGATGTGGTTACCAAGGGCGTTGCGAAGCCGTATGAGAGGACGTTTGGAGATGAGGATGTCAAGAAGACGACGGACAAGGAGCTTAAAGCGCTAAGAGAGGAGATGAGTGATTTGCAATTGTGGGATCAATGGGAGCCGAATAGTATGCATCACATATTCTTGAAGTGTATCACGTTGCTAATTTCTATCTTTTTTTGCAGGCCTCAAGATAACGCCGGAGCGAATCTACACAATGACATTCCATCCCTCTGAAACGAAGCCGTTGGTCTTCGCTGGCGATAAAATGGGCCACTTGGGCATTATTGATGCATCCCAGAAACGACCAGAGATCGGGGAGGATGAGGACGAGGAGGAAGCCGACGAGCTAGACGCCTCAATCACAACGCTCAAACCTCACACACGCACTATTAGTTCAATGGTCATACAACCGCAAAAGCCCACACATCTCTATACTGCGAGCTACGACAGTTCCATTCGAGAAATGGATCTCGAGAAAACCACATCTGAAGAGAAATACGCGCCAGAGACCAAATCCATGGACGAGCCCATTTCGGGAATTGATATGGCCTCTGATGATCCCAACTGTCTGTACTGGACTACCCTCAGCGGGTCATTCAGCCGCTACGATCTGCGCAGTTCCAAGAAGAGCGATTCGATTGCTGAGTGGCAGCTTTCAGAAAAGAAAATCGGCGGGTTCTCGTTACTTCCGTCGCACCCACATTTCTTTGTAACTGCGAGTCTGGACCGCACAATGCGCCTGTGGGATCTCAGAAAGCTCTCTCATAAAAACCCAGAGCCTGTGGGTTACCATGAGAGTCGACTGTCGGTTTCCCATGCAGCTTTTAATTCCCATGGTCAGATTGCTACATCGTCTTACGACGACTCGATCAAACTGTATGATTTCGCAAACAAGGGCATTGCATCGTGGGAAGTTGGCCACAAGCTAGACGACAAGGAAATGAAACCCGACACAATTGTCAGACATAACTGCCAAACTGGCCGCTGGGTTACAATGTACGCTCCCCTTTTCCTTTTCTTTTGTGTCACTATTCCTAAAGCTAACGCGTTGTGTACAGACTTCGACCCCAATGGCAACAAAACCCTCAATCTCTCATTCAACGTTTCTGTATCGGCAACATGAACCGTTTCGTCGACATTTACAGCTCCAATGGAGACCAACTTGCCCAACTAGGAGGCGAGGGGATCACTGCTGTTCCTGCTGTTGCTGTTTTCCATCGAAGCAAGAATTGGGTTGCCGGCGGCACGGCCAGTGGGAAACTATGTTTGTGGATGTAATAGTTTTTCTCTATTCTGTCCGAAACAAAAATATCTTGTGTACTATAGAATTGAACGTCCAGTCTATAAAGAAAATCTTTTACAATGTTTTCGAATCAAGTAACATCCTAGTCTTCATTGGCTAGGGGCCACAACTCGTGTGTATTGACCCTCCTAGTACATCTCTCCTATCTACCTATATACCTATATAACATTGAAATTTTCCTATGTACTTGTTTTCAAATTTCATAGATTTTGTTTTTTCGTCGAATGAATAATAAAGGAGCATGTGCAAGACTCAAACCAAAGTTCTAGAAAAACGTGGCCAGTATGCAATGACACAACATGAAGAGAAAAAGGAAGTGAAAAAAAAAAAGAAACGCTTCGGGGGCCAAGAAAAGAGAATCAAATAAATAAAAAGGATGAGAAAAGAAGTAGGAGAGGGTATCCAACACCAAATCAAATGCATACAAGACAAAACGCTGGGGATAGTGTTGGGTTTTGTGCAAAGGGGGGGGGGGGGGGGGGGGGGGCAGGAGGAAAAAAAAAAAAAAGCCCAAAACCGTTTTTTATTAGTGACAGTGGTAAATAGGG
>JAMAGK010000039.1:0-185738 GCA_023626135.1 Talaromyces sp. R2412 | reverse complement strand
GCCCCGCGCCCCCCGCGCCCCCCCCGCCCCCCCCCCCCCCCCCCCCCCCCCCCCCCCCCCCCCCCTCAGCCGTAAAAGAAAAAAACTGCCGAACACTGTTTTATCTTCGTGCCTAGGGTAAATCGTGATATTAAGCTTTTGTGGGGGGGGGGGGAGAGAATACAGAACAACAAGGGAAAATGAGCATGACAGCCAACAACATCTTTTGCGAGGCACGTTGTATGGTCTGATCACTCAATAAGCAACAGGCAAGCCATCCCGTCTTAACCAAGAACTGAAGAAATGATTCGTAGATGTTCATCACGGTGAACAGAGGAGTTCTTTTTAGTGTTAGACTGTCGAGATTTAGTCCTTGTTTTTCCGCCTAGATTGCCCTGGAACAAAATCGAAAAGTCGTAGCTTGCTTGCTGCCTCCCGTCCTATTGTGGAGTGCCGGCTCTTGGAGGAGCCCTCTGGGTTTTCAAGCGAGTGCTGTGATGAATTTCTCGAGCTGGTGCCACTCTCACGTGGGTCGGAAGATCGTGCTCTGGTGAACGGTAGACGGTGTTGCTCCCATGTCGCCGAGGATGAGCTAGGAGGAGTGTCTTCGTCGCCTTCTCCACCTGTATCAATCGACCGACGTGAAGTAGGCCTTGCTGGGAAATATCCTATAGAATTGCGCTTACTCGGAGGAGCACGAAGTGGCGTCTCGACGGCAGGAGTGTCTGCTTTGGACGCATCTTCATAGAATGTTATTGATCGATCCATCGATTCCACAAGTTCCTCCCATTTCATCTCGTAATTTCCGTTCGGGCGCTCAGCCTGTTCCGCTTTACTGAAACAGTCTTTAGTTCGCTGCTGGATTTGCAACGCTAGATTGTTGAATTTGATAATATTTGGATCAGTCTCTTCCAACTCCCTCAGCCTGGGCGGTGCGTTCTTTAACCAAAGTTTAATCAAGACTGCAAAGCACCTGGCTTGGTCGATGAGGAAAGGAAGACTTGGAAACCCTTCTTTAGAGGTCTCAGGCAGTCGCCCTAGAATCTGAATGGGAGTGGCATATTGAGGCGTAACCACCTGGGTGGGTCGTTCGGCGGAAATTGAGCAGATGGAATCTACAAACTCCTTGAAAGCCCCGCGACTCGTAAGAAGAAATTTATTCATTGGCTCCATCCACGGCTCTTTGCTTCCGAATGTGGTCATGTTGGCGAGACCTTGAAGAGCTTTGGCAATAAGGGTCAACGTCCGTTGAGCGCGAGGACGCGGGTGTTCTATATAATTTGTTAGACGAGAGGGAAAAGCTTTCAAACGATTTGTAGGGTATACCTTTCATTAAAGCGAATAATTTAGGATTCAGGATGGCGGGACAGAAGAACCGCAGGAACAAAAATCCCGAGACACTGCTGTACGTGACCGAGCGCAAGAAGTCACCATAACGATCCTCGGCGCAGGCTCGAACGTGCCTAAAGATACGCCGAAGCTCCGGAGGACATTTGGAGGCAGACGCAGCGATTGACTTCCAGAAGAGACTGGTAAGCCCAATAAGGTTTCTCCAGTTGCGCTCCAAGTCTTCGGGGCGTTCGACACGCATAGGGTCTACTTCGCATTCGGGATCACTCTCATCCAGGTCGCGGATTCGCTCCCCAATGGTTTCCTCCAGGTAGTCCTTGCCTAGACGTCTCATATGCATGTCAAGTGCTTTGGTCAGAAGTGAATTTCCTCGGAAGAGTAGATTGGCTTCAATTGTCGCAGATCGTCCGAGATCCCTGACGATTACCTCTCGATCCTGAGAAGATTCCTTCGAGTCGTTGGAATGCAGCCTTGCGGTATATCTGAACCGATTATGGGCTGTTGATGCCGTGTCTCTTCCGAAACCATCAATCTCATCCTCAACCAGGGCCGCAATCCAATCAGCAGCTTGTCCAGATACCTGGAAGATATTGAGGAAAAGCGAAGACAGCACATTCAAATCTGTTGGCAAAATTTGGACCATGTGTATCGTCAGGTTGTTGGGGAATGCATGGAGTAGCTCTGACAGTGGCTCGTATTCGTGTGACATGAGGACAATCGTCTCTTCTAACCGGACCTTCATGTACATATCTCCGACGACTTGGTCTCTGTCGTCAATGATAGGCCACCATTTCTCAACGTCAGCTCCTGATTCGAGTTCGTCCAAGTGCAGGTCGACTCGCCCGCATGTAGCATCGTGTGAGGAGACTTCAAGCTCATCAAGAATGGTCATGGGGTTGACTTGCGCATCCAATGCGTAAGGACCGTGAGCAATGAGAGTCCAATCCTTTTGTGCAGGATTAAGCGTCTTGAAGAGAACAGACACATTAGAAAGAATAGGTGGGAGATCGAGAAAGGTGAAATCTTCCCTCCAAAAGGGATTGCATGTTTTCTCTCTGACTGCCGTCTTAGCCCTGACTTCCCCGTCTAGGAGTACTTCGGCGTAATAGTCACTGGGTATAGGGGCTTCTGAAGGAACAGAGTGTACCTTGCCAGACGACGGATCCACCTCCTTCTTACTAGTGTTCGTCAACTTGGCTTCGATGATACGAACTGAAACAGTTCTCTCATTGCGGAACATATCAGTGATTGGCGTATTAGGCGAGTTTAACGCGTTCGGAGGTCGAACGGGTTCCTCAGGTATGACAGTTTCAGGACCGTATAGTTCAGGGATAGTAAATGCTCGTAGTAATACAAACCATACTTCAAAAAGCACTCGAGTTTCCAGGGAAAGGAAAACAGGGCGCTCTGCAGAGTCTGATGCCGCTACTGCAGCATACTGAGGGTAAATTGCGATGCAGTACTCGCCACCCAAGACGGACGGCTCAAGCTGCTGCACAGCACAGCGGGCCAGTCGCGAAAGTTGGATTACGGCTATGAGTGACTGCTCAGAGCGGCTGCTTACCTCTGTGAACAGTTTGAAATAGCCGTTTTCGTGTAATGCACCGCTCACGCTTTGCCAAGCAAGGTTTTGTTTTTGTTGTCGATAAGTTAATGTTTTCCAACCAGGCACAGGACGTGCACCGGAAACGGTGGGCTTCTCCCAAAGTAACATATTCCCAATCTTGATAATGGCGGCATCCTTTTGAGTTGTGCTTTCGGAATTTCTCCGGCTATCATTGAAACGACGGTCGCCGATTGTAACCGACTGAGGTTTTGTCCTCTTGTTCTGGACACCTTTCGGACGAATGGGCTGCCAACACAAGAGTGCTGCAAGCCAAGAGTCGAATGTTTCATTGACGTGGGGTCTCAGCTGCAAGCCTAAACCAGACGAAAACGTGGAGACGCTTAGATACGTCGATTGCAGCTCGGTGTCAAAGAGCGTCCGAACGTGGCATCCACGCAGATCGGGGATCAGTGTCTTTGCTTGGGTTACTTCTCCTTTAGCTTGATATATCAAGCTCCCTGAGGCAACGTTGATAGCACAGTAGCCAGACGACCATTGGGTGTTTGAAGCTGTTCGAAAGGAGAGAATGCCATGCATCCTTCCGCATGTTGTTTTCATCAACTGGAGAATTTTGGTAGAGTCGGCATTAGATAGGGGAGATAAAAAGGTAGCCGGGTTTCGAGAAACGCCCGTAATCAGGCCGGGGCCGCTTCCTTGAGACATTTTGGTTAGGCGTTGTCGAGTGCTAGGTGGACTAGCGTAAGTTGGCGATTGGATAATGGAAGGGTAGCCGATAGACCCCACGGATTCCTCGGAGACCTTTGTATTCAAGGGTGTTGTTGTAGCATTGATCGAACCAAGACGGTTCCGAGTGCGTGTCAGAAAGCTGGGTGATATTTCACTCCGCTGTTCGTCCAAAGTGGTGGTCTTTGAACGAGCGCGTTGACCTTTTGCCTCGTTTGTTGCCTCGTCTTCGTCGCCAGCGGATTGGTAAGGGCTAAACTCCCGCCGGGGGTCCCAGTCAGGGTTTCTTGATCGCGCGGTCGAGCGAGGTGAGGTGGTAGTAGCGGGCGCAAAGTCCGGCTCTGACAAAGAGGACTGGTTGCCGGTGTCGGATACAGAATCGGGCGTCACGGTTCTGATTGTGGCTTGTTGAAAGCTGTCTGGGTAGACCATGCCATGTCGGTCTTTGGACGACGACTTCTTGCTCGGCCGTCGCTCAATGGGACGACTATAGATGCCATGATGAGATGAGTTTCTCCGAAACCCATTGGAGCGTTCGTGCTCCATCTTGCCTTATTTTTTCTCTCGGCGCAGCGTTGATTTCAAATCCCTGGTGGATGCCCAGTTCGCATATGGCAGCAAAAATCTGCCAATAGGTGGACGAAGAGTGTTTTCTAACGCTGGGATACTACCGGAACACATGGGGGCACAGATCGCTGTACATCGGCCGATGAGGACACCACAGGCTTTGGATTTGAGAAGCGAATTGGATAGAGGCAGCAACTTTTGTTGTGCGAAACAGTCGAGAGCGCCTCGTTGGTGGTGGTGATTGTGGTTGTGAAGGTGGGTGCGAGTGCGATCGGCCCACGATTCTTTCTCTCTCGCGCGCGCGACTACCTAGGCTTTCCAATTTCAGTCAGCAAGAGGACAATGACATCGACAGCGAATATCCGTACTGACAGCGACAAGCTATAGACTCGTCTGGGGTAAGGAACAGAGAGGGCGCACACAAGCCCCAGGCGTATATTAATACGGACGGACGCCTTTGGACGGGTGGGGGTGCGTGGGAGGGGAGCGCAGGCGGCGACACGATCACACGGCCAGGGACAAACTGCACTGGGCAGGCGCACGACGATGCAAGTGAGGTTGGTGTATATATGTATGTATATATATAAAAGGCGAGCGCAGAGAAGAGCGAAGATCGGGGAGTGCGGCGTCTTAGGTGGTGGTGTCGCCCAAGGGCCCTGGGGAAAGAGGGTAATGGCGGAACGGAAGTTGTGTTCTCTCTCTGTGTCTCTGTGGGAGATAGGAGGAGGAGCCCCGGCCGGCTGGTTGGCTGGCGACGCAGCTCGCTGGGGGGCACTAGTAACTACTGGCCCGACTATCACCAAACGCTCTTAGTACTTGACTACTAAGTACGTAGTGAGAACGACTCACCACTTGGCCCTGCTAATTGATTATTAATTAGTACATGTAGCGCTGCAATATTTATTTAGTGGCTGAATACATTAGACTCTAGAAAAGACTCTGACAGCTTGTCCGGCCGTGGCACTTGAGCCGCGCGGATATGTGTTCTTCATGTCTCTCTGAAAAGAAGATAATAATTACTTATCAGCGAGCAGCCACTAATAGTATTAACTTTGGCTCGGGTTATTTTTTGAAGGAAAAAAAAAGGGGGGGGGGGGGACTAGACTGTCCAGTGTCGAGAGCGTTTTGCCACCAATGCATCCATCTGGCATCTAGCAGTTACTTGCAGATGGCTCTATTGGACGGCGTCGGAAATCGCCTTTCGAAATGATATTACTATCATAGTGCCAAGAAACGTTATAATAATCATAAACAAACCGCTGCGACGAATATTATAGAGCATTAATTTCACGCGGCGAGCATTATTATTATGTGCATTGCGACGTATCCGGACTTTATCTGACTGCAGACGGAATGGGTTAGAAGCTGTCGGTGGATGGGGCCAAAGTTGGAGCGGCCGGGAGATGTCCGGTCATACATGGAGTAATACATAGTAATAATAATATTTATTATTAATAATACGTAGTAGTGGTCATCGTGACAGTGTGCTGGTTGCGATTATTAATTATTCCATTGCGCCGACATGGACATTACTTATCATAATGATCGTTGCTGATCCATGTACTTACTATGGAGAGGCGCGAGACCTTGAAATCTATGATTGGGACACATCGTTGCGATGATCGATCCCAGTATATATATTTTTGGCACGTCAATTGACGCTAGGAATTTCTATATCTACATAAGAGAAAGGGAGTGGCAATTGAACTACATTAGTATTACACATACATGTATGTACGACTGTGCGGAGAAGGCGGCAAAAAGCCAGTGACAGATCATGACAGCGTCTTGACCACCAAGATCATGCCCTACGCCACATATCATTCCAGCCAAATGGCAGGCCCCCATCAACGATGAATCCACCGGCACAAGTGCCAGTAGTTGACATCTGCCCACCGCCGTGAGACATGAGAAATGCCAAGGGAGCGAACGCTTCTAGAACACCCTGGACTTACTTGCATATAAGCTTGACGGGCACGGGCCTCTCCGAAAGTCAACCCTGTGCTGGTTCGTCCCCATTCGGGCGTAGGCTAAACACACCGCAGAAACTTACTTAGCGAGCCTGAAATGCTGTCTGTTTTAACGGCTGTTTGGTGGGCGATCCTACATGTTTGCCGTGGTTTACATGTATTCGCCATAATTGAACCGGGGGCAGACTATCAAGGTACATGTCTATTCAAGGTCAATTCTATCCGACCAGCCTAGGTCGATGTAACCGCCCATGCAGCAACAAGACAGTCGAGAGCAGCACCCTGAGTAACTTCATTGACATCCGACATTGGCCCCGAGAAATCGGCACCTGTATTGCATTGGCCGTCCGTGTCGTTCAACGCATTGTTCCAGAGCGACTGAGCATTGGTTGTGATATAGTCGACCCAGTTGTCATGAGGATAGACGAGCTGCAGCTGGCGCAGGCCGCGGAACCAAGGTCCCTTGAACATAGCTCCCGTAGTGTCGCAGGGTTCATTGTGGCAGTCGAGGATGACTCCATTGGCGCCGGTGAGAGTCGAGTTGATTGCCGTTGTTGCGTTGGCAATATTCCCCGCGTATTCCAGATATGTCTCGTTGCCCGTTGCTTGATACAGTTCGACCGCCGCGCTGAGAATGACTCCTTGGTTGTACGAGTACTGAGTACCAACTGGTAAGCAAGTGCTCACGTTGACTCCATCAACCACAAGCCAATCTTCACCGACCACCCCAATGTTGAAGAACCAGTCCCAGGCTGTTACTGCCGCGTCAAGGTAGCCTTGTGATTGATCCGAAGACACTCGGTTCGCCAAACTCGCAGCAAGAGTAATGTACAGTTCTGTTTGACTCTCTGTCAGCATGCCGATATGCGGCGAATACGTTGAGGCTTAACTAACCATTTGAAATCGATGCTATATAAGTGTTATCCTTTGACCAGTAAAGCCCGCCACATGGGGTATTGTATCCACCAGCCATGTCGTTGTAGAGGCTTATTGCCATGTTCAGATAGTCCGGGTCCTGCGTCAAGTCGTAGACAGTGATCCAGCCATTTGCCCACCAGCCCTCGTCGTCGTAATAGCCATCAATAAAGCCACTTCCCACGGTAGCAGGGGCATCGTTATAAGTCGACGCATACGCACTGAAATAAGTGGCGTTGTAGCTGGGATCGAGCGCAGAAATATCTGCGAGCGACGCCATCAAAATGCCAGAGCCCCAGTAGGTCGTTCCCCACAGCCCTGCGATGGAGGTCTGATAGTAACGCATCATTTGGTCACTATATCTTGGTTAGACGTAGTCTATGCAGTATGAGAGTAGGAAAGATGAAACTAACCAAGTACAAATGGCGTTGGCATCGTACGTCGTGGCATCGGCCGACACTAAGGTCGATGCCAAAAGGAGTGACGAAACACCTAGAATGAGCGACATCTTCGTCGATCGAACGAGTCGGCTTCCTGGCTTTTTATGCAAGTCGCTATCAGTGTGCCAAGAGGAGCAGGCACATGCCTTATATACTAATTTCAAAATTGCATGTCTATGCATTCCCAGACCTGGGCTGGAGCTAAAATCGACCTAGGCTCTGGTAGCCCGGTTGTTAATGAGCTCCATTCAGGCCCTAAATCTACACACGATCCTACTATGTGAGTGTTCCTGAGGCCGATCGACATGACCGGCTCTTAGCCCATTGGTCCATTGGGGACTCTAAAATTCCGATACCAATCGACGAATGAAGTCACGTTCCTGGGCTGAATCAAACGATCGTCTCGGTGGCCCGCCCGGTGCCTGCATGACTAGTGACGGAATAAGGTCAAGAGACTCGAATTGATTTAGATGTGAGTTCATATAATTGGTCGGTGAAATAAAGTGGATGAGAAGCTTAATTCGACCCTATTCGTAGAGAATACGCGATGACAGCTATTGGCGGACGCTCTGCCCCCAAGAGCACTTCACTCTTGTTGGTTACACCCACGATGTCAGCCATGCATCAATAATTCAATGTAAAATGATTATTAGGCGTCCATATTTGTACAGTGTACCTGAGTTGACCACTGACACTGAACAGAAGCCATCGCTGTGAGTTGTTGGGGCTGTGGTCTCGCTGTCTGGTTCGTATAGGGTGGTTGGTAGGGAGTAGTGTTAACACCTGTACGAGGTGCGACTTGACAGTTCGTTGGACTTTCTCATTTTTCGGGATATTAAATATCGTTAAGCAGCACCGTTGCCACTACGAGCTCAGTGACAGCTATGTCTGGCATACTGGCCATAGAGGCCTATTCGTAAAGCCGCGGCCGTTTGCAACGTATCTGCGCAGTGCATATGTGGTTCATATACGCCTGAAAATCCCGGAGTACGAAGGAGACACAGCGCCAAAGGCTGCTGCATTGAATCAGTGATATTGAGTGTCGGGTGTTGAGTGTTGAGTTAAATAATATTAAATACGTAGTCTGGAGTGTTGAAGGAAAGAGCTAGGAAGGGACCCACTTATTACCTTGTTGATGGTGGATATAAACCTTGGCCAATGATATATGCTTCTCATATAAACTAGACCTATATGGGACTAACTCTAGTTGCACTCTTCTGATTGGTCTTAAGGGAGAGAGCAAACGCACTAGCCATGAATGGGTTAGTCCGCGGCTGTCGTCACCTGCCTGCACCAGACGATAACCATCAACAGCTCGTGAATGAGCTAGTTTCGATCACGAGGGAGAATGAAGCTAGTCATACGTTCCCCTCTTAGATGCTTCTGATGCCATCTACTGAGTACTTGTGATCTTTTACCAGCTATCTCGCCGTCTGCTCTCCCTGTCATCCGTTGGTGAAGCTGCTGTGGCTGCGCCTGCCGCCATGAGGTGATAAGCAGCTGGCTGCTATCATTCTAATCCACCATGATGAACTCGAATATGTTATCGCGGATCCTCCCTTCCACCGGCTCGCCTTCTATATATGAAGCTATCAGGCACGACGACGAAGCTTCTAATTCCGATGCCGAAGAACGTGCTGCTATGGCTCTAGATGAAGAGAACCTCCGCGATTCTCTCCACGATTATAATCCGGACGATGCTGCCGATAGCCAAGTTACAGCTCAAAGTACGGCTTTCCTGGGCCAAAGAAACACAAGAAAGTCAACCTTTGCAAGGACAGGGCATGGGGCTGGACCATCACGGCCACGATGGATGCAGTCTTCGCGACGAATTGTTGGAGCCGATGAGGGAGACGATGATGTTCCCGCCTCACTACTTATAGAAGGGCAAGACTTGGAGGATATGCCCAATCTCCCTGCACCTCCCCACCAAATTCACGATGAGCAAAACCCGTTCCCTGGCGGCGACCAGTCACCTGGCACCTCGCCAAATCGCTGGGGAACAAGACGAGATAACGATACCTTCTTACCGGCGCCTATTGTTTCGCGAGGGCGACGTCCGGGCGGGATGCCGGGTATGGCAACTGCAAGCGCCAAGGATAAAGCTATGTGGAGATGGGCAAATGTCGAAAATCTGGACAATTTCCTAAAGGACGTGTACGTCTACTATCTCGGAAACGGCATTTGGTGTATCATACTGAGCCGAACACTCAATTTACTGTATGATCTTGAAAATCTAGTTCTTAAATTGCTGAGAGACTTGCTGACCAAATTTAGGACCCTCGCGTTTGTGGTCGGCTTTACGACTTTCTTATCGAGTTGTGTCGACTACAGCCGCATCCGAAGTAGCGGATCTTTGGATCAGATCTTGGTGCCGAGATGCATGACCAAGATTTCCGCATCAACCACGCTGCTGCTGTGGCTTTTTACCTTTTTCTGGATCGGTAAACTCATTCAATATACTTTAGACATCCGGAGGCTTCGACACATGCATGATTTTTTCCATTATTTGCTAAAAATTACCGATCCGGAGATACAGACAATATCGTGGCAAGAAGTCGTCAGTCGATTAATGGCGTTGAGAGATTCCAACCCATCCACGGCCGCGGCCATTTCTGCCCGACATCGTAAATTCATGGGTAGTCAGTCTAAGCAACGCATGGATGCACATGATATTGCCAACCGACTTATGCGAAAAGAGAATTATCTGATAGCTCTATTCAACAAAGACATCTTGGACCTCACTCTCCCGATCCCTTTTCTTCGAAATCGGCAGCTTTTCTCCCGCACTCTTGAATGGAATCTGAATATGTGCATTCTAGACTATGTTTTCAACGAACAGGGCCAGGTACGACCGCTCTTTCTCAGGGACACACACCGAAGGGCCCTAAGCGATGGGTTGCGACGGCGATTTATATTCGCCGGCATTATGAATATTTTCGTTGCTCCCTTCATAGTCATCTTCTTTGTGATGCATTACTTTTTCAGATATTTTAACGAATATCAGAAGAATCCTTCGCAGATTGGATCGCGACAGTACACACCCCTGGCCGAGTGGAAATTTCGAGAATTTAACGAGTTGTGGCATCTCTTTCAGCGCCGAATCAACATGTCCTATCCTTTCGCGAGTCGATACCTTGACCAGTTTCCGAAAGACAAAACTGTGCAACTATCACGTTTCGTGGCATTCCTTGCCGGAGCGCTTGCGTCGGTTTTGGCATTGGCATCTCTCTTAGACCCGGAACTCTTCTTGGGATTTGAAATTACCCCAGATCGAACTGTTCTCTTCTATCTTGGGATATTCGGTAGTGTTTGGGCAGTTGCCCGCGGATTGGTGCCAGAGGAAACGGACGTTTTCGACCCCGAGTTTGCTCTCGTCGAGGTGACAGACTTTATCCACTATCGACCTGCACACTGGACAGGGCGCCTACATAGCGACGAGGTAAGGCAGGAATTTGCTATGCTGTACCAGATGAAAATCGTCATCTTCCTCGAAGAAATTCTTAGTATGATTTTCACTCCATTCGTCCTTTGGTTCAGCCTTCCAAAGTGCAGTGATCGCTTGATTGACTTTTTCCGTGAATTTACCGTTCACGTGGATGGACTGGGTTACGTGTGCTCATTTGCTGTCTTTGACTTCAAAAAAGGCACCAACGCGGGCGCTGAGAACGGCGCTGCTCAGCAAACCCGCCCAACACGGGACCTACGGGACAATTACTTTTCAACCAAAGATGGAAAAATGCTTGCTTCCTACTACGGCTTCTTGGATAGCTACGGAGGAAACCCTCGTGCTGGAGGTGGTGGTGGCCCCGGAGCGCGGCGACGATTCCATCCGCCGCCGTCTTTCCCTGCACTTGGTTCGACACCTCAAATTGATGCGACTCCTCGGATAGACCGCACTAATCCTACAGCACACCTGCGGCAAGCGCCAACGATGGGATTGAACCATTCCACGATGCGAGCGTCTCGATTTGGAGGCCCCCCAGCACCTGGCTCACCTCTCCACTCGATGCTTCTTGACCCTCATCACCAACCATCTGCTTCAGGGATCCGTGCTAAAAGCCGAAATGCACCTCAACACCGTTTCCGCAAACCTATTTCCACCCCTTCTGGCACTGATGCGATAGAGGAAGGCGAACATTCATTCAATGCCGAAAGCCCTCAAAAGGACCTTACAGGCCAGTCTCGAGTAGGCGACGACTCCACCGGGGCAATTGCTACGAGTGACAACAACCTGGAGGGATCCTGGCGCATCAATCTCGCGGGCGAGGCAGATGACAGTGACAGTGTAGAGGAAGGCGAAGAAGTGGAGGCTGTAGTCAAGGGACCTGGTGGCGTCCTCGGTCTGATCCAACAGTTCCAGAAGGCCAACAATGAAGGCAGAGGAGGCGGGGCCACCGTTGGCATCTAGATAGATTGGGTTTTCGTATCATCGTATCAGACGAGTACGGTATTACGATATACGTAGTATCATCTATGGGAAGCATTTTGTTAGAGCTTAGCAGCAATAGACCAATTTCCACTATGGCAACAAAGAGAGATCCCAATAAGAAGGGAAACGATAGGAAAAGACAGGCAGAGAAAACCCTAGATAGTAGGTAGCATCGGGACTTTTGAGGCGTTCGCAGCTTATGCCCGAGCTGACTTAGGGCTAGCTAGCCCTGGCGACCATGTAACAGTCTGTCAGTGTCGCGGCGGAAAAAAAGATAAGGTTGTCATGTGGTCCCGGCGGGTCTGCGATTCCGCACAATGATTGACTGCGGGCAGATGCGGGGAATGCCCCATTCGGACTAGCGGGTGCAGGTCCGGGCAGCAAGAGCCGACAACCCCCGTGGCAATACACTGTGGTACTACCGTAGGGAGTTGTGTTGGTATACGTGCTATATGGCTTACCTGTAGATGCAATAAATGCGAGATAGACTCATACATAATGTTCCTGCCAGCTTGCAACAGACCTTCATTTCCTATATTTGCCATTGTTTTGCGCCGCCAAGCTAAGGGCGCCAACTCCATTGGCCAGACCACGCTAGCAGCATCCACTCGCCTCGGCGGCTCGTTGGCGGCACCTTCCTTGGGTTAGATCCTTGGCTCTTTGTGAGCCAAGCAGTGCTTGGCACTTGCACTTCATCTTGCACTCCCCTTTGTGCTTCGTGTCATCAATGCCGTCGTCGAGACTCTCACAAGACACAACCTGCGTGGAATCTTCGGCGGCTGTTGGTCTCGCGGCTGTCGTTCAGGAGAGAAGCCCATGTTGAACCCATTCCTTCCTTTGAACTAAACTTCTCTGCCTCCCCCGTCTTCTCGCATCGCAACATTGCCGACCATGTTGCGATCTCGCAGATATCGGGTCTTCCTGGTATTCAGCGTCATTCTTGGCCTGGCATTTTTGCATTTTGCACGATCCCGCGAGTGGTCTCGCTCCGAAACGACCTCGAATGCAATCCCCGGGCTGAAAATCCCTCCGCAGAGCCAGAACGGCGATTCTTCTTCTTCTTCTCCAGGGCTCTCCTCGTCAAACCCGGGCAGCGACCGTATCAATGACCGAATTCATGCTGAAAAGCCCGCCGATTCGCCGCCAAAGCCGCCGGTCAACAAGCAAGTGCCGACTGACGCAGAGACCGAATCGGCCGAAGTCGAGTCGAAACCATACAAACCGTCGATCAACAAGCAAGTACCGACTGAAGCAGAGACTGAATCGGCCGAAGTCGAGTTAAAGCCATACAAGCCGCCAGGCAACAAACAAGTTCCGACTGATACAGAGACGGAATCGCCCGAAGTCGAGTTGAAACCATACAAGACCCCGGGGAAACTATCCGTCGGCTCTGAAGATACCAGCAGGATAGATTCTGAGACACCAAAGAAGCAGGCCGCGACAGGTAACGAAGAAGGCGAGAGTCTTGTATCTAGCGGGCAGAGCCGGCTTGAAGTAGATCTTCCTTCGAACAGCTTACAGGAGCCGCATTGGAAAAAACTCCCCGAGCACTTCCCTGTCGCTGCCGCAGACCTCATCAAGCTTCCATCCGGCACGTCAAAGTCATTACCCAAACTCCAGGCTGCAGCCAAGGACGAATCTTCAACCGAGTCTCTTAAACGCACTCAAAGACTCGCAGCCATTAAAGCCGAATTTGTGCATTCATGGAAAGGTTACAAAGAGGAGGCTCTTGGCCATGACGAGGTCAGACCTGTCAGTGGTGGTTTCCGAGACCCATTCGCCGGCTGGGGTGCAACTCTTGTTGATGCATTGGACACGCTTTGGATAATGGAATTGGAAGATGAGTTTGCTCTTGCTGTGGAAGAGGTCAAGAAGATCGATTTCACAACCAGTTTCAGAAAAGACATTCCACTTTTTGAGACTGTCATTCGGTACCTGGGCGGCCTCCTCGGCGCATACGACATTTCTGGCGGTAAATACTCGGCTCTCTTGGACAAGGCGGTTGAATTGGCCGAGATTCTCATCGGCTCCTTTGATACGCCAAACAGAATGCCAGTCACTTACTATCACTGGGCACCGTAAGCTATCTTTGTATGCTTTAAACTGAGACATACTTACACGTTATGTTCGCAGGGACTATGTATCTCAGCCTCATCGCGCCGATACCCGAGTCGTGATGGCAGAACTTGGCTCTCTATCGGTAGAATTTACGCGCCTTGCTCAACTTACCAAAGAAGACAAGTACTATGACGCGATAGCGCGTGTTACTGACGCTTTGGAGGCTGCGCAAGAAGATACAAGGCTTCCTGGCCTGTGGCCACATTTACTAGACGCTTCTGGCTGCAAAAAGGGGAGCGATGTTATTCGTAAACCCTCTTTTGCGAATTCCAACGATGGACTGGTCAAAAAGAAAGCTCCAAACCCGCCAAAACCCACTCCCGGCGTGGTGGGCACTATCAAGAACATGAATAAGCGCGATACTGGACTGGCGGCTGATGCTGAACCCGCAAATTACGACGTAGAACCCGACCAAGCTACGACCTCGAGCCCATTCCCCAAAATGGAGTGTGTGCAACAAGGTCTAGCCTCCCCTCCTGGGTCGACCTCTGATGAGTTCGGTCTTGGCGGCCAAGCTGACTCGACCTATGAGTACTTGCCCAAAGAATACATGCTCCTTGGAGGGCTGAATGAGCAGTACCGGACACTCTATGAGAAATCTATGCAGACCGTACGTGAGACGCTTCTGTTCCGACCTATGATCGAAGAAGACAGAGACATTCGATTTCTGGCGAAAGTAACTGCTTCCGACGACGCTTTTAACCCAGAAAAGCAAGCTCTTCAATATCAATACGAAGGAACTCATCTTACCTGCTTCGCCGGTGGCATGTTTGCTGTCGGAGCGAAGCTATTTGGATTGAAGGGCGACATGGACATTGCAGCCAAGCTGACCGACGGTTGTGTGTGGGCTTACGAATCCACAGAAACAGGCATCATGCCCGAAGGCTTTGAAGTATTGCCTTGCGACGATCCTCTTTCTTGCTCGTGGAATGAGACCAAATATTTGGATATAATGGACCCGAACGAAAAAGATCGAATTAGCAAAAGCGAGAATTGGTATCAGCTACAGCTGGAGGACGCTAAAGAGGCATATGAGAAGTCTCGGCAGGATAAAGTTAGCATTGCTGACTCAGTCGAGCACTATACTGACACACCGGAGAAGGAATTCCCATCTAAAAGCGTTTACGAGAACGTTAAGCGCTCTGGCATCATTGATACCAGTGCAGAAGATGAACGCGCATATGTTGCTGCGATGACGGAAATGTCAGACCTTGGCAAACCAGCATCAAAAGTGGAAGACTCGGGCTTTCAGCCTCCTCCTAAACCCACAGTCATCTCACACAAGGACTATGTAGATCGCAGGGTCAAGGAAGAGCGCATCCCGAAGGGTATGACCAAAGTTGCGTATCGGAAATACATCCTACGTCCCGAGGCCATTGAGTCAGTCTTTATCATGTTCCGACTTACGGGAGATGACTACTGGAGAGAGAAAGGCTGGAAGATGTTTGAAGCGATTGTTCAACACTGCCGAACTGACCTCGCAGCCTCTGCGATCGCAGACGTTACAAGTTCAGCAACTGTTTTCAGTAATGAAATGGAGTCGTTTTGGCTAGCAGAGACTCTAAAGTATTTTTACTTGCTATTCAGCGACCCAAGCGTTGTCAGTTTGGATGACTACGTTCTGTGAGTTCTATAAGAAAATACCTGCAATCGATAATCAAATTGCTAACAAACATTGAACAGAAACACCGAAGCCCACCCATTGAAGAGACCAGTCTCTTAAGACATGATATGATGTATTATAGCCATGCCCTGGATAGTTGTTGTGTTCGGCCTAGTTGGATATACAAATTACGATTTGACCATACTTTATAACCTCGGTTGGGCTTCACTTGCACATTATACCTTTTGTTTTTGCTGTATTGTAAATATCTCAAACTAAGGACGATTGTAATTGAAGTAAACTTTATACGAAAAAAATCAGAAATAGAAAATAGAGAACAAGATCGGCAAAGCGTCGGCGTCATCCGATCTGATAAGACGCGGGCGGTGAGAGCCTCGACAACGTCACTGCCGCGCCCCTCGTTTCCCTGCAGATTACCCCAGAACCACAACCCCGAAATGAAACGAATGCGCTCTTGAATGGGGAAAGCCAGGAGGTCATGGATCTAGAAGAAGTCTCAGACAGCGTGGAAAATGAACAGCAATTCTGGGATGGTGAGTAGCTTTTCCCCAGAGCTTTTTCTTTGGCCTTCCCAACTGCCGGCGCACCTGTGATTCATTTGGTTTGTTGACCTGTTGATTGCTGATTGAGTTTCTGTGTGTACTAGAGTTGGACGATATAGTATCCAGACAATGCGACTCACACGAACTCATCGACAATGCTCTGCGAGACTACCTTGGCCTCGGCTCCAAGTTCAAAAGTACGACACCTGTCCGATGTGGTACTCATACAAAGGGATTGCTTTTCCAAGGGTTGGACTAAGCTCTGGGAATTGAAACAGGTGAATTTCTCAACAACGAATACGACGTCTCTCGTTGTTCATACAAGCTCTTCTCGTCGAGTCTCTTCGCTGAGCATACGGACTATATTCGGAGGCAGATAATATACAGTTTACTACAAGTACGTCAATAGCTGGGAAACCAATAATTCATCGAGTTGAAAAAGAAGTGGGCTGATGGTGTTTTGTATCTGGTTCTTCATGAATTCAGGAGGATGATTCGGATACTTTGCATTTCATGGCAGCGTTTCTGCTTTTTGACGGACGACATAATGATACCACTTTCCAACTTATGAATGAAGAAGGCTGTTTTTCGAGGTTACTGGAGCTTGTGCGGTCTCAGAGTCCAGATGTTGACGATGGAGCTGGTCTTCATCGTCTCCTGATGGACCTACTCTACGAGATGTCTAGGATTCAGAGGGTAAAGATAGAGGATCTAGGTAATCCCTTTGGAGATCATTATGCTTGGGAAGTTTCTATTTTCTGACTAAAGAATTACAACAGTGCTCGTGGAAGATGAATTCATTAAGTATCTCTTTGAGATCATCGAGGGATTATCTAATGACGCCAACGATCCATATCATTATCACGTAATTCGGGTTCTGGTGAGTTCGAGAAGTCACAAAAATGCGCGATTGTTGGGCTTACGACCATTTAGCTGGTGTTAAATGAACAATTCATGGTTTCAGCACATGACCCTGTCTCAGGGACATCTTCTAGCCCACCAACAAACAAAGTGATCAAAGTTCTTGCCATGCACGGATATTTTTACAAAACGTTTGGCGAGAACATCATTTTACTACTCAATCGAGAAGGCAGGAGCGATTATTTCCGTATTCAAAACAGCATGCTGACTATTTCCAGGCGAGACTTCCTTGCAACTTCTTACCTTGAAGCTTCTCTATCTCATCTTCACAACACCATCCACTTACGAATATTTCTATACGAATGATCTACGGGTGCTCGTTGATATTCTTATCCGAAATCTGCTAGATCTTCCCGAAGACTCCGTGGCTTTGCGACACACATACTTGCGAGTTTTCTACCCTCTACTTGCGCATACTCAGCTTCAACACCCTCCACATTATAAGAAAGAAGAAATTAGACGAACGCTCGGTCTCCTAGTCCACAGCCAGTTTGATGGCGAGGATTACGATTACGAGAGGATATTGCATTTTGCAGAGGCTGATGACACCACTAAAAGGCTTGTCGCCCGGTGCAGCCAGGTCGAGTGGCTACGAGATCCCAAACCAGTTCCTATTTCCGAATCACCCCCAGAAGAAGGCGCTCCAGATGATGCGGGCATTCCTATAGTCGGTATCAAGGAATCCGACGAGGGAACCACAATTCTCGCTGCATCCCCGGTCTCTCAGGATGGTGTCACGCTCTCTCCTACAAAGGTGGATTCAAGGTCACCGACTACTCCATCTAGTTTCAGTCGCCACCAAGCCGAGAGGCTTGGGATGCAGTTGGAACCAGCCACCGCGTCCACCTTGAGCGTCATGGAAGTCGCCGCTCTGAAGGAAAAGCCTGGAGTAATGACTCCAAGCCGAAGGGACACTAAGTCATCAGACCAGTCGTTGGACGCTATTCTATCTGTTCGAACGAAGCAAAAACCAGAACCCCCAAGGGCAAGGCGTTCGAAAGGCCAGCAAGCTCGAGAAGAAGACGAGGGCGGAGGCGAGAAACTTGCTGTTGAATCGGCATCGTCAATGGACAGGCAACACTCGGGTGAGAATTCGTTCGCATCATCAGTGGCATCAACTATGGCGAGGTCATCCTCACGGCCTCCTGCGCCAGCGCTACCTCCCCCGAGGCGGTCAGCACATGCTATACCAGCTGCAGTCACGGTTGACGGGTCTTCTGTGAAACCGAGTGTCAAACCAGAGCCGCCAAAGACGCGACGGTGGCGGCACGGTCAAAAACCGTCTATCGAGACGTCTATGGGCGGAGAAGTCGAGAATGCTTAGCCTTTCGTTGCTTCACAGGCTTTGCGTTTCGACCAGAGTATACGCTGTCAGATCTTAACGTACATGCTATGCTAGGAGGTGGGTATACCAGTTGGTTCAAGTGTATGGACGTTCTTGCAATACTTCACAATAACATCTCGTGGCCCATTATAATCTTCGACAGCTTGATGGAAATCATGCCATTGTGCGTCGTAAACCAATACAATTCATACATACACTCAAATCAAAATACATGCAAACATTAACCCCTAAACCGCCTTTTCTAATTGAAATCAATCATGTCTCCCAAGTCCGTAATTCCCCAAAACTTCTCCGTACTAAACGTGCCAGCATTATCTGCTTTCCACTTATCGTCAAACGCGCTGAACAAAATCAGACCACCGTCTGGGAAACTTTTCTGCAGACTCCGCAACGCAGCCTCTTGATTTTGTCGAGACGGTATGGCATTTCCATTTGATACGCCTGCATACGGCCATCCCGACTCCGTGATGATGACCTTCTTCCCTCCAGCAGCCTCTGACACAAGACGTGCCTGCTCATGGACATACGGCCCCGCATTCTCTGGTGTTTGTGTTGCATCAAAAAACGCATGGCAGTTCGCCGCGCAGTAATCCGACGCTTCACACAACTCCGGATGCTCAATGATCTGATTAAACGTGTCCACCGTCACAACGGGACCCTGATATCCAGCCTGTCGAAGCTTGTCGCGCGCAGCATTGACGGAACCAGCCACCTCTGCCGCCGAATTCTGCGCCCTGTTGACGAGCTCATTACCCACGGATATGGTGTGGAAGAGAGACCAATCTCCGTCCGCGGCTGCGATGATCTCCTGAACGTCCTGGTCGAGATTGGCGATGTTGAACACGCCTGCAAACACTTTCATCTTGTTTTCCCGCGCGGCTTTGGCGACAGTGCGTGCTTGGTTGCAGTCAACGCCGTAGATTCGAAGGAGAGAGTATTGTCGGAGTTTTTTGATGTCTTTGTCGACTTCGCTTTGCCCTTTACATCCGCCGTCTGCCTTGTATGGCGAGTAGGAGATTCCGTACTTGTTGCGCTGCACATTGTTACCGCCGTGTGAAGGGAAAAGAATGTCGAATGAGTTCGTGTCGCTTATATCCTCGGCGTCTTGTTTATCGTTGTTCATGTCATAATCTTGTATTCCATGCGTATCGATTGGAGGTGTGTACCCCGGTATGTCGGGAACATTTCGTTGCTTATCAGTGCCCGGGGATACCGTTTCAGAAGTAGGTGTCGGCCAAGTAGTGCTGCTTTGAGCAATTACTCGTGTTTGAGATGCTGATGGTGATAGGTTTTTAGAGATCTGTTTTTACCCCATTTTATGTTGGCTTTAAGTCAGATTGAGAAATACGTGCAGGAATACTGACAACAGAGGTCACAGCTGGTCTGGCCGACTGCGTCTCAACGCTCAAGGTTTGGCATAATTGATTGACGTGCACGACGACGGTGCTTGTTGTATTCTCCTTTGGACAAGATACAGTCTCTGGGGCGCGCTCGGAGAGGTAATTTGCATGGTCTGTTTAGATGACAATTTTAGTTAACCTCCTCAATCGGGCGATACTCAAATGGTTGGGAGAAAGACACATACAGTGCGCATGTCCATGAACAGAATGAAATAGAGCCAGGGCTCCTAGTCCCAAGCCACTGTACTTCATTTTGAGAAGTTTCAGAGATCCTCGAAGAAGCGATCGATACCTCAGATCCCAAGCTAATCACGCAAACTCTGTAAACACTCTTAAACTCGAACCCCTCTTTAGAGCGAAACACAAAGGAGAAAAGAATTGCCAGGACTACAAACAGATCTCACATTGAAAAATGGAACTTTGAGCAATGCTGTAGTGCTACTATTACTTATCATTTTTTTCTCCATTCGAATGTGGAAAGGGATGAAAAATTTCCTAATTTGGAAAACGACCCATTCAACCTTTTTTTTTTCTCCTTTGTGTCTATTTTGCCTTTCTCTCTAGTATTTAGATGTCTCACTCCCTGTCACAGTCATGCCTGGCTTGATTTATGCTATTAATCGAGTCTTGGTAGATTGAAATGAGATGCAAGGATGTTGACAGGACCACCATAGCTTGCCCAGCTGAGAAATACCTCGGTGATGGGGAATGCATGCTTTGGAATGTGGCGCGATTGCACCAGTTGATACCTGCATTCGACGAAAAGACATTTGAAAGGCCCCCTAAACACATAACAATAAGTATGGATCTGAGAATCAGAATTGGACGTTTCCGAAGATTCGATTCGAACAAAAGCACAGATGAGATGCATGTCACACAATATTTAGAAACATGAAACAGCACTACACGATTAGAAAAATTAATATGTATTAATTTCATGTAGCATTTCATCTACCGTTACTAGGATTAAAAATATCTATTCTAACAATATACGCGAAAAGATGGACCAGGTCGTATCGTATCCTCTGGCGCTCAGTCCTCCAACAGGTAAGAAATGAAGAGTGATGACTGGCAGGGCCGCAAGGTGAATCATGTACAAGACCGCAAGTCATCTAGCAATAAAGGGTTAAGAATACACTCAAAAAAGAAGGTCGTAGTTAGGTGCTGAACGGCGCACTGTAGAGAAATAACGATAAAAACAAATGACTTATCGCTTCTTGCTCAGCACCTTCGTAATCGCATGTCGAATGATCGTGCCAGCCTTTTCGACTTCTCGCTTGCTTAGTCCCGTTGTCAGGCAGACCTTGAGCGCCGGCAGGACTTGCTGCTTCGGCGTAACGGTGTCGGGCAGAGATTTCAATCGAGTGATGAGAACACCGTTTGCCAATGTCTGTGGTTTCTGTTAGCAAGCTGACATAGCAAAGGACAAAAATTTAAAAAAAACACTCACTTCGTCAACAACATCCTGCAGCAGGGCCTGCTGGTCGTCAATGGACAGTTTTCTGGATGAAACGACCTCCGGTTTAATTGCCAAAATCATGATCGGGTTCTCCGGGGCACTTGTGCAGTATACCCAGTCACTGCGAGGATCAATCTGAGACCACATCGTTTTGATGTTGGATCTAAGCTGAACGAAGAGATCCGAATTCTTTTGCATCATAGTAATCGTCTCGCTCGCAGTAGTCGACAACAAAGCAGGAAGAGCAGCAGAGAAGGTATATGCCGATGCTGAAATTCTCTGGTGGTGCACGATTTCTTCGCTTCCAGCACAGAATCCACCTCCTGCAATGATAGGGCCGGCCAAAGAACCAACAATCATATCAATCTCGGTAGGGTCGACATTCTGGTGCTCGGTGACTCCCCTTCCATTGCGACCCAAGACTCCGAAAGACCAGGTCTCGTCCAAGAGGAGGCGGAACTTGTACTTGAATTTTAGTTCGACCTAGTGAGAAAAAATCGAGTCAGCATCCCTTTCGGCACCAAAGGCAGCGATGGCTTTCCAACTTACAATTTTAGGAAGGTCTACCATATCGCCATACGATTCAAAGAGGCCTTCGGTGATGATGAAACGTCGGGTCAACGGCTTGCGCGCTTGCTCCCGAGTCACTTTTTCCAGCACACGTTCGAGGTCTTCCATATCGTTGTGTTCATACCATCGCACACTACTCCGCGAAATTTGAATACCCTTGCGAATCGCGAAACTGACCCCCTTGTCGGCCACAATGATGTCTCCACGCTTTGAAAATGCCGGAATAACACTTGAAACGGTCGAGAAAGCCTGTGCATAAATGATACAGGCCGCTGTTCCCAAAAAGGCAGCAACGTCTGCTTCGGTCTTCATGTGCACATCTTGAGTGCCGTAGAAACCTGGCGGTCCACAAGGACCAACACCATAAGTTCGTAGCGTCTGGATCGCCTTTTCCTTGAGTGTTTCGTTGGAGGTAAAGTTATAAAAGTTATAAGACGCGAGGTTGGTGACGGTTCGGCCGTTGGACAGCTTCACCTTAGGGCCAGTCGGTCTGGTTGTGACGAAAATGTCAGTATTGGACATGAAACGCATATTCAAGTATTTGAAACCTACCCAACAATGACTGTTCTTTTCTCGACCTCATTTCGTTCCAAAGGGGTAGGACTGGCCACAAGGGGCTCGGGGGTCCATTCGTCGACGAGATCGTCAATCTCTTCCTCGGAGAGTTTCACGATGCCAGGTTTTGTAGAGTACTTTGGCGCAAGAAGGTAGCGAACAGCGAACAAGAAGAGGAAGAGTTCTACAGCCGAACGGACAGGGTCGTTTTGGTAGCTGGATTTGACATAACGAAGAAAGATGGCGGAACCGGGCACGCGATGAAACAAACTGGTCAGCGCTTCCAGAGAGTCTGCGAGGACTTGCTGTGCTTCATAGACATCCATCATTGCATTTTACACGGCAATGCGAAGATTTCTTGACTATTCGGATTGACAGGAGTAAATGCGACAGACGCCGGAAGGGGCGGGACTCCAGAATTCCGATAAGGGATTGGATCACGTGACATATAGTCAGTCTCCCATGAAATTAAATTACAAGGCTAAAAGCTTACAGTTTCTTACAAATCACTTTTTCAGGAATGACTTTACTGCGCGGAGAGGTTGTAAACAAGAAACTTCGTATAATGACAAGTCTATCTTCAATGACTGCTTCTGTGAACAGGTTTAAAAAGTACAGCCGCGTCAAGGAAGGACAGTGTAGAACATTTTAAGCCTGAAATCCGATAAAAAAAACCCAGCGAACACCAAGAGAAAGCAGAAATGTAATTATTCGTCATAAGGAATAAGACTGAGAAAAGGGATACAATGCTGATGTGATAGTAACCCCCGAATGAATCGAGTGGGACATCTTCCCGGCGTTGGAGACATTTGTACAGCTGTAGATAAGAGATTCGAGTGAAGAAAATAACAAACCATGCCATTACAGAACAAACATCATCTTCGCACCGCCAGTACTTGTGGCAGTGCTGTGAGTCCAAAGGTCCTTGACAGGAATGCTTGAGGTACCGGTCTTGCCGCCAGGAAGATTGTTACCGGTCTGGCCGGTCCAAGTGTCATTGTGTGCCCAGCCGCCATCCAGAGGCTGCATAAGTCCTTTCATAATGCCGGAAGAAAAGCTCTTTTCGAAGGAGTCCATGGGGATGTGCGACCTAGCGATCAGAGGGCCGGCAACGAGTAGGACGAAGACAACAAGTAGGACGAAGTACATGATCGCAAAACGGATGACACGACGTTTACGAAGCTTAGATTGCTTCAGAGAGTAGATTGGGGGACGGATTTGACGACTACACGAGTGATTAGCAAAATCTCTAATATATAAGCATTTTGAGAGCAAGTGCTTACCTAGGACGGAGCCAGAAAAGGATGACCGAATGGAACTTGTCGACATAGGGAATGCAGAGAGCCGGAAGCATCAAGAAAAGAAGAACATGGCCCAGAACAAAGTCGGCAGCAAAGTAGCCGAGTTCCGTGATCTTACAGAGGAATTCACGACCAGGTTGAGACATCGAGTGCCAGCCCATATTGTACCATTTTCCTGTCCACCAAGCAATATTGGATTGATCGTGCTTCATTTCTCTAGTTAAGGCGAGGGAAATGATCAACTTGTAGATAAATCGTTGAATGGCAGCCGTGGCAATCATTCCCAGAACACAGCGAGGGAAGTTGAATGACTCCAAGAAGAACATGACCTCAAAGAGGGCGAGAAGCGCGACAACAGCGACACCATGGGCGATAGCAGCGAGCACAGCTCCGAATTTCTTACAGCACATGCTCAAAAGAGGACCCATACAGCAAGCCATGCCAAACATGGCACCCGCTACACCAGCATTGATAGCAATGGGGGCGAGAGCGACAATGCCAACGCGGAGCAAGGACGACGTGTGTTGGTTTCCATTGGGGTTAACACCAGTTCGGGCATTGATGTAAAGGTAGGGAACCAATGTCACAGCTACCAAAACTAGCGGACCAAGGACTTCAGTGAAGAAAATGTTGGTGATGCGAGCACGTGGAACATCTCCTGATAGCTTCTCTGAAGGGGTACCAAGAACTTTGCGCTTGTATCCGGTGATCCTAGTACGGGAAAGGCGACAGAAACCGATCCAAGAGAAGCTGTGAGATCTGGAGTTACCACGAGACAGCCATCTGAGATAGTCTCGGTAATCAATGAAGAAATCATGCCACGCGAATTGATGTGGGTTGAAAAGGAAGGGCGAGATGCACAGGGCCAGAAGAGACACCCAGAACCAAATCAAAGCCGCCGTCCACATGGTACTAGTGGCGAAGAGCAGCATAAGTAAAGAGCGAGCTCCGAGATAGATTGACGGGCCAGCGAATCGAGAGTACAGGAGACCGAACGGAATACGAGCAGTTGCGAAACCACGACCGGTAGCGATATATCGGGCACCTCCATATGAAAGATCCTGCTGGATGGAATTGGCGTAGATCTGGCACACAAACACTTCAAACATGAACGACAAAGAGCCAAACTGTTTGGCGAGACGGGTGGCTGCGCGCCAAAAACCTCTCTCAGTCAACTCCTGCACGACGAGAGGAACGAAGGAGATGAAGAACACGATGAAGATGGAAACGATACAACGGTTGACCCAGTTGGTGATAGGGACCAAGTTAGAACAGCCGGTTGGCATCAAGGGATCAGTGATAGGCACGTCCGAGTTGTAATGGCAAAGAATGGTCTCATGACGCAAGGCACCCAGGTTAATCATGGTAATCATAAACATTTGCACCGACAACATGATGAACATGTTGTTGACATGGAAACCAGGGTGAGCGTAGTAGAAAGAGAGGAACCGATCCAGAGGAAGCTGAGTTCCGAGATAATAGTATTCACGAGACAACATCTGTTCTCCCATACCAGTACCAATCTTTGTAGTAAAGTTGAGAATAGAGCCAAAACCTAAATCACGACCTTTGCCACACTGGAAATACTCGCAGTGCTTGATTCGGCCACCACGGAGAATTGCAGTCATACCAGCATAAATATCTTCATTGAGGTGAAGACCTTTTTGAGCTTTCGAGACACCACCACGTGTAGTCATGAAGATACCATTCAGGAAATCAGGATGTCCGTAATGAAGTTTTCCTCCGATCTCGGCCAGGGTACGAGCGAAAAGTGTTCCAAAAGTCTGTTCCTTACCAGCGGCAACATCACCGAGGATACCAATGTTCTCAGAGAAAATGTATTCACGAGCACCGAGAATAGCGACAGGGTTCGTGTGGGGAGTGGGAAGACCAGGAGTGTAAGGAGAGACATTGTCAGTAGTCATCTCCTCAAATTCAGCAAGGACACTTCGAATCTTCAAGCACTCTTCAAGGTAATTGTCTTGATTGGCATCGATCAATTGAATGTATTCACCACGGTAAAAGATGATGGAGTGATTCTGGTTATCGGATTTTCCGTCGCCAAGAATTGGGTTTCCTGACAATTGGATGCGGAACTTGGGTTTGCGCATTCCACTTTCCAAAAGTTCAGAGTGGCCATCAATCAAAGCAGAGTACAGTCTTGGTTCTTCGCCTTCGGTTTCAGGGATCTCTTCGTCAAGATAAGCAATCTGAAGGTCGGGGTAGGCACGAAGGAGGAACTCGGTGTTTTCTCGCTCTTCTTTGTTGAACTTGGCATATCTTTGCATGGAGACACAGATCTTGAACTTGCGACGAGCCATTCTTTCCAGTTCACGTTCCAGCTTATCGGAGTTGCCCCCAAACATTTGGACAACTTCTGGGTTCTCCACACGGTACAAGAGCTTGATGGCTCGGCTGTAGTTCATGAAACCGGAGATAGTACGGTACAAGGTTTGAGAGCGAAGAGAAGCCCAGATACGAGTGCGGAGGGTGTACTCAGGAGCGGCAGACTTGAAACCAATGCAATAGAACGGCAAGTCGTCGATCTTGCTCTTGGCGGCGTCCTTTTCGTTTTTGTCGTATTCGCCGTTGAATTGAGAGGTCTCGTCAGCGAGAATCTTTGTGTCCTTGACAAAGCAATCCCATTCATGTGGGTGGAGCTGCTTGAGGTATTCGAGCATAGTCACTCTCGAGTATGGTTCATCTTCACGAATAATCTCACGCAAAGAAAGGAGAATCTTTTCGCTGTAGTGGGGAATCAAGACTGTAAACGTAGGCATGTTGTCAACGGGCAGAGGCTCTGGGATAGGAGTGGAAAGCGATTGGGCGAAGAAAGAAATACGACGCTCAGCTTCACTCTGAGCCGGGAAGAATTCGGTCTTGAAAGAGTGGTCTTCCTGAGAGACGAAGAAGGTTGGGGCTCGAAGAGTACGCTTTCCTTCCTGTTCCGACGGTACCTGGTGATAAAGAAGCTTTTGAACGTGGTCAATGGCCAACAAGTGCTCTCGGTACATGGAAATGACAATGGCATTCCAAACTTGAGAGATGAGAACCTTGGGTTTGTACTTGATTTCCATATCGGTTGTCGCGAGGACCTTTGAGTAGATACGCTTGGGCAGTCGGGAGAAAATGTTTCTCCAGGGACTCCAGATGGACACACCAAGGTAGAAAGATCTAGCGACAGAGAAGACCGTGTTCAAAATAATGTACCACAGGTAACTGTCGAGGAAGAAGAGAGTCAAGTCGGTGAAAAACATGAGACCGAGGAGGATCTGTGGTTGGGCTTTGCAAAGAGCCTCGGGGATATAAGTGTCACCAAGACAGTGACGAATTTTCATCGGAGCGAGGATACGAATTGGATCTTTGAACGACAGGGTAAGGAAGAAGTATGATTCAACCAACTTGGCGGCAAAAACACAAACCCAGAGACCATAGGACATCCACATGCCGTTGCCAGTCAACTTAGGGAAACTAGCAGTAAATGTCTGGCTGGCGACGTACTGCCTGGTATTCTTCTTCATGTAGCTTCCGAAAAGGCCACCAAGAGGCATTATGGAGAAGAAGAAGAATGTTGCCAGAGCAATGAAGAATTGAACGATACCGAGAACGTAGGCAATAGTATCGTGGCCGGTTTTTGAAACTCCGAAAACGTACACACTAGGACCAACATTGACAGCGAATACCGCAAGAAGGAACAAAAGGCGTTTAGTCAAGTGCTGAGCACCAGCCCATGCGCGTGGGACATAAGCCCACTCGGCGCAAGTGGCCAATATTTGGATGAGGGAAGAAATGCCACCGCCCAGAGCGACAGCGGACCAAACGTAGGAGCCAGCGGGCTGAGTATCCTCCTGCTGCTGATAGTTTTTCGTGTACAGTGCCTTGGAGTTGTAAGCAGTGAAGAACCAGAAGGCTCCGAGATGAATAACCCAGATACGGTTGAAGTTGGTAATCATGTGAAACCAGGATCGAGTCTCCTTGTAGGTCTTGAAGAACACCTTTTTCCAGTTGACGTCCTTGAGTTTATCCCATCGTTCAGCTGGAGGGATATCAACCAGTCTTGTCTTGTCTTCAAGAATAATTCTCTCAATGCCTTCCGGATACCAGAAAAGCTGGTTTACATCGTCGTAGCCAATAATTTGGCTATGGTCACGTTCGCGACGAACGTATTTGCCATCCAAGATCTCGTAACCTTGGTCGCGAAGATATTGATAAAGGGGAGTGATGACATTGTTGAGGTAGGTGCCTTCTTCAACCGGCTCGACACGGTTTTGACACTCAGGCGAGTTCAAGAAGTCGTCGGCACATTTGAAAATAAAGCACAAGCACTCAGGAGTGAAACGCACTTGGTTAGCCTCGCCCCAGCAGAGCAGATACAAGGCAATTTGGCGGACACGCTCATGTTGAGACATGCGATTCATGCGCGATTTCCAGCGATACTCAGCCGCCTCCAAACTGTTGTCTCCTTCCATAGCGTCCAGAGTGGCCTCTTCGTTCTCAGGGTTTTGCTGTGCGGCCTTCTTAGCAGCCTTGCGAGCCTTCCGTGTCCTGCGGTTGCCTTTGCCCAAGGTCATGTTGGCAAATCCGACGGCATCGTCAAGATCCAGGTGGGCGGCGAAATACCAGCGGCGATAGTTGGCATTGTCACCACCGATATAGTCCGCATGTAGGGAAAGTAGAGCTTGGTTTGGAGTCATACGAGAGGCGCGAGAGTCCAGCAAAGTCATCAAGTGGTCGTACATGTTCCTCATGCTGTCACGCTGGAAACCGAATTTGTTGACCAAGTCGAGGAAAATGTCCTCGATTTCTTCTTTGGACAGAGGAATTTGGGCATCAGAAGCCCAAGCCGGGTACGGTTCACGAGAGCGTTGACCAGCTGGGAGAGCGTTGGCGTATTCCATTCCGTACACAGGGGTCGAGGCACCGGAGGAACGGTTTCCGCCGTAGGAAATCTGCGAAGACGGCGGACGGTAGCCGTAACCTTGTCCTCCCATCTGGCTGTCGTTGTAGCTGTTGTAACGTTCGTCACCACGGCCATAGTAGTCCATGTCGGCAGCACGGGCGGTTTCGGATCTCATGGTGAAGTCACTGAATGACTCCGAGTCCTCTTCGGAATCTCCGTTGCGGCGGCGACCACGTCCACCTTGGGCGTAGTCTCCTTGTCCAGCATGGCCTTGGTCGTAGTACTGGTCGTTGTAGTAATTATCGTGGCCACCTTCATAATAGCCTCCTCCACCTTGGTGCTGCTCGCCATAGTAGCCACTAAGCCGGGGTCGTCAGTCTCACACGCATATGCACATCCGGTAGAGGTCACTCACCTTTGGTCGTAGTAGCCATCACCATAGTGAGAATAGTCATTCTGATCATAATAGCTACCATGCTCATCTTGGTAGTAACCATCGCCATGGCCCTGGTGGCTGTAGCCTTCGTCGTAATGGCCCTGGGCCTGGCCCTGGTTATAGCCAGACATTGTTGCAATCTATGTTGTACAAATAATACAATGCCTGGACAAGTCAGCCAAGTTTGCTCGAAGACCGTGGTTCGTGGAAGCCGATCCGACTCACCTTTAAACTTCCATGAAACCGATCGGTGGTGGCTTGAAAAGGATACAAATACAATTTAATATGGTCGTATGGTGATTCGCTGATGAAACAAATGCAATCTCAGAATCAGTGAAGAAGAACTTTGGTCACGACCAGGTGACTTGTAAACCTTTTTTCTTTCTGGTTTTTCGAGCGCAGGCGTATTAACACAATTAGAAACGTCGTCAGTTTTTTTTCGAGGGTTTTCCAAGAGAGAAAAGAAGCCTTTTTAAAACGATTCAGAGCAATGTCGCGTAATAATCACAGCGATTGAAGAAGAGATGCGTCAAGCAACTGTCGAGAGTCTCCGTGAACGAACGAGGGAGGTCGGTGAAAGTCGAGGCGCGGCGGCAGGCAGTCAGCACCGACCGAACGAGAAAAACCTGGGATGTTCCCGCGCCGGCGATCCTGCCTTTCTTCAACCGTGGTAAAAGAAAGAGGGGACTGGAGGGAAGGACCGAGTGATAGTTGAGGTCCAACAACAGGGTGATGGTTGCAGGAGAAACAAAAAAGAGCGTCGGGAAAAAATAGAAGGAAGACGAGTGAGTGGAAAAGGGAGGAATCGTGGTCGTACGGGGGGGAAGGAAGTGGGAGGGCGTGCTGGCCTCTGCCGTTACTGGGCGTGTAACGAACAGGGTAATGCATGGTACGCTGTACAACAGTCAAGCCCCAGGGAGGCTTGCTTGCACCTCCACCAACAATGCGAAATTTTGAAAATACCACGGAAATACCAGCCTAGGTGCGTGATGTTTGCAGGCCACCAGCGGCGATCTTGTCCCTGCACAGTTAGCAGTCTGTAAGAAGCGCCTATCGCCACGCACTGGGCGCATCTCAAAAATACTCCGTAGAATCGTGCGAGGAACAAGTCACTGTTACCCGCCGTGACGGGTGCTTCGGCTCCCCTGGCATGTGGGCGAGTGTCTGGTATCGCCTGTTACAGCTACCGTTGACTGGCTGTATTGTGGTCCCGCTGCGGGGCATACAGGGCACACTGCACTATGATTGGCTTTGAATCAGGTTTGATCCAGTTTGATCAGGTTTGGATGTGCCCCACTGGCCACTAATAATTGGCTTGTATGGCGGTGGGGCCAGGGGCATTACCGTCGCGGCAGCCAATCTTACGCCGACGCTCTGGCAAGACCCCCGGGTACGCCGGGTCAAGCATCCATGCGGTGGTGGCCATACTGGCCAGCCCCTGAGACACGCCCCACTGCAGTGGCGAGTACGTGGTACGGTCTCCGTACTGACGCTACTGCCACGTCCCCGTACGATATATGCCCCACTTCTATCTGACTAGTGGCGTCTTCATCCGTGGATTCGTCCATATTGTTTTTTTTGATAACAGCAACGATCATGGAAGTCCTTTTAACAATTGACTTTCACGGCGGATTTCTGTGTCTTTTTCTCTTCAACCCTGTGGTGCTTGATAATAAGTGCAACTAATAGCTACTGTGTAAGCATCCAATGCCTGGCTACAGTAAAGTGGTTCCTGGTATGCAGGGGCGCCATCACCCATGCGACAGCATAGTTCGCGAGATGACCCATCATCCCAAACAGTTCAAGCCTCGGTATTTTGGCACTGGATGCCTTGAGCAAAAGATACCTGTACAGTTGGATTCCAGGTTGCCTTTGATTGCAACCTTGTCCTTTGCAAAGAACTTTTGAGGTCTCAACAGAGCGAGTAATTATTACAATAATACAATAATAGCACTCCGTCAGCAGAGGCGTGTCCACGGGTGGCGCAGTGCTTGGCCATAGGGCAACTAGTCGTGTTATTTTCGATACGCGGACGCGTATGTGTGTATTATTCAATCCTTGTTTATTTAACGTTGGATCTAGATCAAACGCTTATTTCCAGCATCCGGCCCGTGAGTTGTTGTCAATACCCTCCTGCAGGCTCTTCAGTGTCTTTTTGCTTATGTACCATTTCGATCGATTAGAAATTTGAATCACGACGCGTCGATCACCGCCAGATTTTGTCTCACGACGTGTGGCTGTGCTTTGACTAGTTAACTTGTACGTAGCACCTCACTAAAGAGTTTGAGGCAATAATCCTCGCAAGTCCAATGTAATAATAATTACTAAAATTCGATCAAAAATACCACCATCACCATCCGACCATCCGGCGCTTTCTGAAGACCCGGTCTGACAGCTTCAACGTCTGCTAGGTTCTGGCCGGGAAAAGGGGGAGGCTCGGCGGATCTTCTAATTTTAACATGAAACAAGCGAACATGCAGCTAATTTAATATATCAGGATGTTCTCGCAGATAGTAATAAGACAACGTCAACTCGGTTTACAGCTTTTGCAGTTGTGCATTTGTTGCTTGTTCGCAGGCTTCATAATATGCTTAAGTATACTGCGCACTTCGTAGGGACATATGTACTTGTTGCTGGACCGGCACCCCCTGATACCTTGCAGGGTTATCAACGACATGGATACTTCGGCCGACGCCTTTGGGGTCGAATCTTGCCGTGTTAGTAGTTAATACCATGCTGTCACGTCCAACTTCATCTTGTATTCACGCTTACCAAGCTTTTTGCTCCTTGGAGAACTCTGGTGGTTACCAATCAGCAAGTATTTTGATACTGGCCGGGCCGGCCCTCAATAGCGTATGCTCTATGCACGCCGCGCAAGTGTCAAGGCTGTTTTTCAATGTTGAGCCCAACCAAATTCTTGATCATATCAACAGAGGTTAAATATCATGTCTAAGAAAATATTGTATTTATAAATAAATAGGTAAAACAAAATTAATATGAAAAAGAAAACGAGGTATCATGTACTCCGAGAATGGGACTGCTGTAGCTGCAATATATATTGCCAGTCTGAAGGCCCAAAGTGCCCGACTGAGGCCCGTTGACATCGGCTTCACCGTTTACGAGACTGTAGATGAATTTCAAAGTCTATTACAGGATCGCGACGCGTGTCTGTTACTGTTTTCTGTAGAAAGAAGAGATGGGAATATCATGCCTTCATTCCATGTGCGTCGGACTGATAACTCCGCATGCAGTGAAAGACACATCGATATCAATAGAGCCGCAGCATCCCATGCAACGAGATTTGGACCGTCTCACGAGTCTTACTCATTATAACATTAATGGGTCACACAATCGCGTGGTTATTGTATATTTTCCCTTATTATATGATGTGATGGGTGGATCCCGAAGCGGAGTACGTAGCAAAGCTGGTATAGAGGCCGGACTCCAATTGCCCTCTTTGCCCTTCAGACCAGCAGCGCACCCGAATAAGACTCAGATATACATGTACCGGCCGAATATTTCAACATAAGAGTTGTTTAACGGCGCCAGCAAAGAAGATCTTTACTCAGGAAGAGGCTGAAATGGGTGCTTCGAAGAGTCGACATCAAACGAACGAGAATTGAAATTCGCTCTCATTTTACCTCAAACTCATTTGAATACTTTGATCTTCCACGCCCGTTAAAAGTTCAGTGCTATTATCCGGAGGAAGCTTGGTTTTTAGAACTACAAACTATAAAATACATGCCATCACAAAAATAAATCACCTTTTGTTTAATCCATGCAGTATCACACACATGCAAACCACCGCTGCGTAATCCCTCATCCTGCATGTGGTTCAAGTGTCGACAGTATCAATAGAGGAATTGACGTATGAACTGTGGGAATTCTAGTTAGAGAATATCTGCGGATACTATAAAAACATCGAGTCAATGTTGTTATTGAAAGTCAGACTGTATATCAATTGATCACTTGCGCGGCGTGCATGCAGTGTTAAAGGCCAGTACATGTAGATACTGATCGCGGAACACAGTAAATGGATTATTAGGTAGAGTGGCTTTTCAAGAAGAAGAAGAAGCTTATTGGTGCATTACCAGGACATTTTTTCTTTTGAGACATCAATTATATTGTTACAATCTGACATCGCTGGCCCCCTGAGTACATTGAAAAACCAGTAGAACTGTTCTCGCAGGCCACCCTTCAGGCTTCCAAGCTTCTCCATTACACTGTCAATATCATTTCAATAGTCGCATTTCCTTGTCATGTTCACCTTCGCCTTGGCCCTCGCCGGGGCGGTCGTTCAGCGTGACTCGGGCCATCCGCATGGCCGCGACCTCCTCGCGGAGACTTGACATTTCCTCACGTATTGCTGCCATCATCTCCAGCAGCAGCTGCGGATTGAGGTTGGCTATACCTAGCTTTAGCTTTGACTTCTTCGGTTATGTATAAGGAGTTTCCATCTCAACTTACCGGCAGGGGCTGGCGGGAGATTAGCAGGAGGGGGGCCAGCGGGCTCGGCAGCCTCGGCCGAGGCGAGAGCAGCTGCTAGTTTTAGCCTTGATTTCTATGGTATTAAGAATCTTATATCACAACTTACTATGCCCCCTAATCAAGGCCTTTGGTAGCGGTTAAGCCATCACGCTTTGTTCCCATACCTCAGCCATAAGCTGGATGTTGGAAGCAGCTGAGTGTTTGAAAACAAACATCGTCGATGTGTTTTCGATTGAAGGCGTCCGTCAACTCCAGACGGAGACAGCCTGGATTACATGTGCTTCTGTGCCCATGGCCATTGCACCAAGAGCAGCGACTCTAAGAAGCATAGCATTAGTAACACTCATAGATGATTTGATAACTTGATGCACTTTGATGCTTACCATTGTGTTGTTGATGTTGTTGTTATTGTGGTGGTTTTTTTTCTGCGAGTAAAACAATATCCTTCTCGCCGGGCAGCTTTGAAGCTCAAAGGTCAAGGGAGCACCTTGAGTCTAGGGAAGAAAAACAGATGATAAAACAGTCACCCCAGATCAAACTGGCGGATGACCAAACTTGAAGTCTTTTGTGTGGCCAAGGAGGAAAAGAAGAGAAGAGGGAAGGTGGGCGACTGGGACTTTAGCCCCGCGCGCGCCTGCCCTCAGACCGGTTGCCTGATTGGGAAGGCGGGCACCCACGCCATGGCTCATGTGACCAGCGTTACTCGTCTCGTTGCCGAAGCGTGTTCCAGTATTAGGTGCTTCTTACAATGAATAACCAATCATTAGGAACGCTGCGTTGTACGACGGTCAACATTCTTCTTTTTGGAATACAGCCCCCTGAGTGTTGATGATATTGTTACTATTTGGCCTCGTTGCCCCCCTGAGTACAATTAAAAATTGGTCCAATATTTCTAGCAAATCATCCTGTATGCCTCCAAGCTTCTTAGAATATGCTATTGTAACTCATGACAATGATATTGTTCCCTGTGGGCGCGGCCGGAGAGCTAGCGTTCGCCTTTGTTCACAACTTGAAGGGCCCACCCCTTCTGAATCCACAGGATCGCTCAAGACAAAAGGGCGACAGGAAATTCAGAGTCTTGTCATTCCTCGTCTCCAAGTTGTATAGCTTCGATTGCAGAATCACCAGCTCCTCGCCGTTCATGCAAGCATAGTAGATTCGTCCACTCTGGGGAGCGACGATCGAGACCATAAGAACCTGACCACGTTGGTATCGATATGGCGCCAAGCTGGTGGAAATTACTTACTGGAAATTTGCTTTCCTCCCTGAATTCTAGGTCGGATTCATCCCGGATGATTACCTGTATAACTCCTTTTTCTTCTTCTTTCCACGCAGAGGTCTGGTGGGCACGATTTCGCATAGCCACAAGGATAAGCATGAGCTCACCAAGCATTATCGACCCATCATTGCCCGCTTGCGCTTGCGCGCCTATGAGTATGAGATGAGGCTTGCGCTCGGGGCCAAAGGCAGCCTTATCGTATTCGAGAACATAGGAGGTGTATTTTTCGAATTCGCAGCAGGTGAAGAGATCAGCGTCAAGGTACAAACCGTGTTCGTGACTGATATGTGTGTTAGATATGCCAACGCTCATTACTTTGGAATCATATATTTACACAACCGGTTCAATTCCAACATAATTTCCCAACTCTGGAAAATTATCCGGGACCTTGCGATTTATGCCAACAAAGGCCCAACGGAACAAATACTTAGCGCATTGCCGAGGGCAAGCCTCGAAAGGCTTTGTTCCGTAATTCGGGTATTTGGGTTCGTCTGCAGAGTTAATAGGACAAGTCTTGTCTAAAAAGTCCGAGGGAAGGGGTTTAAACAGAAACTGCGGTTGGAGACCAATCTCGCTGCCAGGTTTCTCAAAATCATGGGCAAGGAGACGTATGTTGTTGTCCTTCAGAGGCATCGTGATTAGGTAAAACGCCGTTGGCATTAGCCTTGCATTGGATCTTTTGATGAAAAGTGTCGAGAATTGTCTGCAGCAAATCATCGAGTCTTTTGCGGATTCCGGCATCCAGGTTGGCCATTATGATTGCCACTGATTGATATTGGGTGTTTTGAAGATTTCTGAGCGATGCGTGAAGTGATAGTTCCAGCCAGGTAGTAACCTCGTCATGCCAGTGTCATCGACGAGGCCAAAACTGTTGCCTTGCAGATGAGGCTGCTAATACATCCATGGTTGTGTTACCAAACTCTGAGAGTAGCTTTGTGATCTAAAAACACTTGTGTCGTTCCATCATAAATACTGCTCTGAGATGTAAGACCCACCAGCAGACCCTGTCTAGCATTATAGTAGAAATTGTCGATAGTCACCTGGCTAGAAACTCTTGACATGGGTTTGCCTGGCTCCATTGTCAAGATTTACAGGAGTGTGTCCTGGGCGTCACTTAATCAGTGAGACGAGTGAGGCTGGTCACATGGGCAATGGAATGGCATGGCATGGGCGGTGCCCGTTCAGGCAATTCGGTCAGGCCATTGTGTCTGAGGGAAGTTGCGCGCCAGTGGTCTCCTCTCTCTCTTTCCCTCGTCTCTTCTTTTCCTCCTTTCTTTCCCTTGGCCGCAGCGACATACCGAACAGCAACACCAGCATCAACATCAACAACAACAGCACCAGCATCAACAGCATGGTAAACATCAAGAGGCATCAAGTTCCAGAGAAGTCATTTGGACGTCCTACTAATGTTATGCGTTTCAGGTGCATTGCGACTCCTGTGGCTACCACGGCCACACAAGCGGCCAGTGCCGCAGCCGCCGCCGCCGCAACGTCACCCTGGGTCTGGTAAGTTTTCAGTGCACTATATTCTGAAGTTCATATCAAGAGCTAATGAAACTATATGGATAGGAGGCAATCGGCGAGGCCGTAAGTTTGAAATTATATTATGCTGGAGTGTCGCTGACATGGAGATGGACAGCTCCAACCGATCGGTCGTGGCCGTGGCCGTGGTTGGGCGGTAAGTTGTGATGTCGGATACTTATAAATACAGAAATCAATGCTGATTATGAGCAGCCATACCCCCCCGTCCAGCCCGCCCAGCAGCTGGCCCTCCTGCCCAGGGCGCCCTCCTCAGGCGCCTCCCCCGCCACAGAATCTTGCGGGCGGCCCCCCTCCTGGGAAGTTGCGAACACGAGATACTAGAAATACGTCTATCGAAGAAATCAAGGCTAAAACTAGTACCAGCCAACAACAGCATTGCCGAGCTGGAGGCGGGAATTGCGGCTTTGGAGCAGCGGCTCCAAGCTCTCCGGCTGGAGCGGAGTAAGCGCGATGAGGCCATGGAGTGATGGCGTTTCTTCTTCTTCTTTTTTTCTCAAAATGGTTTCTCTTCTTCTTTTATTTTTAATAAATGGGTTTATCATAGCGATACCGTATACATGGATTTTGTGATTTTGAACTCTGGAGAGTGGATAGCAGCACAATAAAAGGAGGTTTCATGGTTGTGGATGTTCATCATTTGGCTGTTCTGTATGTTGATCGGGTCGAGGTCGAGGGAGACTGGTAATGTTGACGCAGCTCAATGTTAAATATGTACCCTAAGTTCTTGACTAACAACCTCATTCAAGGTAATTAGGAAATCAATTAATTTTGTCAAACTTTTCAAGCATGAATCATCTGCTAAGCCATCACACTTTCAACAAGTACGTACGTCGTCGATCTGATAGCTCTGTCTAGCTCCCCGGATCCGTTGCCCCGCCAACGACGCCTTGTAAACACTTCGGTCGACGCTCTTGATCACCGACCTTTAACACCCTACCAACCACAACGCATTCATCAAACATTATCCATTCTCGCTCGAAAAAAAGTTCTTCACCATCAGACTTCATAATTGCGGACACCACCACTGCAAAACATGGCGAGGTTGAACGCATCCAACCCCGTCGGCCAATATGCGCGTCGACCCAACCCGACCAAACCGCCATATTCTTCACTATTCTCCAAAACCGCACCTCAATCCCCGTTGAGACCAAAGAAAAACGCAAACAAACCAAGTGGAAACCTCGAGTTCAAGATCTTCGAAGATGCACAGTCTGCAGACGAAGAAGAGGCTGAACAATCCGACATCGCATCGCAGGCAGCAGCAGCACCGCTGAAACTAGCACATGCCAATTCAATCACTTCCGGGCTTTCCAAGCGCGCATCGCAAGACAGTTCTGGTGGTGCCTCGGATCGGTCTAGACGAAGTTCCAGTGACGAAGAGGAAAGTTCCGACAAGGAGAACCTCTTCATCGAAGACGAAGCAGAAGAGGCATCTGAAGAAGAGGAGGAAAGTGAGAACGATGAGCCCGAAGAAGAAAGTAATCTGGACAGATACACAGAACAAAATGAGTTTGATAACCCGCAGCCTCCTGTGGTGGACAGACAGAAACCAGGATACATGCGCTACAGAGAGCCAGCGGCCGACGTTGACTCGGATACACAGTCGGAGCATAGCGCTGACGACGAGGAAGGATATGGTTCGCTTGATGATTTCATTGTTAGCGACAACGAAGATATTAGCTATCACGATTCCGATGATCTGCCAGATGATGACGAAGAAGAGGAAGAAGAAGTGAAACCACCATCACCAAAGCCCCTGCGACGAAGGTTGTTGAGGGGACGCAAACCTCGGGAATCTGGTATCAACTTGGAAGAGCTCACAATATCTGAGGAGACCCCCACTACGAACTCACCAAAGGTTTCTCCGTCTCACACACCCTTGAAAGAGAAATCTTCTCCGCGGGTTACTTCAAGCTTTACACGCCTACTGCCAGATAGTCACAGTCCAAAGACCGAGAAAGTGAAGAGAAGTCCACTGCGGGAAAGTATCAATTCACTGTACGTTTAACCTTCCTTTTACCAAAGAAGAAACCCCACTCACATTTTGACCAGACCGTCCATATCAGACTCTCCCACAAAGAAGCGCCTTGACAGAAGGATGGAGACGCCGCCTCCCAGCCCCTCAAAGATCGCGCTCCCTTCGCCATCTAAGACCAACTACCGGATCCCCCCTTCGCCTCATCGCCAGAGCTCTGATGCCTTTTGGAGCCAAGATCTTACCAACTCCTGGAACGACCAGTGGTCACCTCCAAAGAAAAGCACAAAAGGCAGAGCACTGGAGCGCCTACTTGCAGAACTTGAACTCGACCTAGAAGAAGACTCGTCTATCAACAGTATTAGGTCGAGCCCAAAGAACATCAGGTCGAAGGAGAGCACACCCGAGATGACTGTCAAAACACCAAGCAAAACAGCCCTCAAAAAAGCCGAAGTAGCCCAGAGAAAAGAAGCTGCTGCCCGCAAAAAGTCATTTGACGACAGAAAGACAGCCCTCGCACAAGACTTTCTCAGTACACTTGACGAGATAGTCTCTGGCGGACAGGTCAAGAACCTCGCGGGCCAAACCGGGGGCATCAAAGTCTTCTGGAGCAAGACACTTCGCAACACCGCTGGACGCGCAAACTGGAAGCGCGAAAAGATCAACCGACCAGACAGAGAGGCCCAATACGTCCACCACGCCTCCATTGAGCTTGCCGAGCGCATCATCGACGACGAAGACCGACTGTTGAACACACTTGCTCACGAATACTGCCACTTAGCCAACTTTATGATTTCAAACGTCCGCACCCAGCCCCATGGCGCGAGTTTCAAGACATGGGGCCGCAAATGCACCGACGCAGTGAGGCAGCACCCGGAATACAAGAAATACCCTGTGGAAGTCACCACCAAACATTCCTACAAGATTGACTACAAATACGTCTGGATCTGTGTCGATTGTGGCAATGAGTATGGCAGACACTCCAAGAGCATTGATCCAACAAAGGCGAGATGCTCGCTGTGCAGAGGAGGACTACAGCAGATTAAACCAAAGCCGAGGAACGTGTCTCCCAAGAAGAACAACATCAACAACCTCAACGCTGCAACCGAGAGTGTCGGCAAGATTAGCTTGAGTTGATCGATGCTAGGAACGCATTAGAATGCAGATAGATCTTGTCTTGTGTGATGCTTGGCTATTTGGACGATTGTGTTGAATCTCATTTTTTGTAATAATATTGATGACCAAGGGTTTCCGCAAATACATATAACATCACTGATACACTTAACATATCATGTTTTCTCGTGACCAAACCACCACGCTCCTACATACATGTAAAGGACATGAGTATTTGATTTTCAGTAATAGACTTGCCAAGTCCAAGCATTGCATTCCGTATATAGTACATGATCAATCAAAAAGCTATCGTCAGGCCAAGTCTATGTGTACATATGTGTTCGACCCAAAACCCTAAAACAACCAAATGAGCCCCAGTCATTGTAGAAAGACAGATCCAGATTAACATATGAGAGTGAAGAAATAGGCGAATGTCGAGTGCAATAATGCACAAAAGTAACAGTAATCAAACAGCGAAAACCCCGAGTTTCCTTCACTGGTTCTTTGCAGGCTCTGATTTGGCTTCTGGCTTTTCGAATTCAACTTTACCGCCTTTCACAGAAGCGATGGATTGGCTGATGCCCTTGATCTCCTGGGTCAACTCATCAACTGATCGCAACGGAACTGGGGCTTGCGACACCGCTTCTTCGGCGGCTTTTTGATAGTCACTTTTCTGCGCAGCAGATGCACCTTCTTCGAGCTTGTTGGCGGCATTGAATGTGGCTCCAGCGGGTGTGTCGGCTATTTCGTTGACTTCTCGGTCAGATAAAATATCGCGTACACGAGCGGCACGGGTCTGTACGAGCAGGGTTGCTGGGCCCTCAAACTGTAGGAAGAGCTAATGTAGTATATTAGCATGTGGACGATGTGCATCCACGTGGAGATAGCTCACTCTGTCACCCCAGATCGTCCTCCGAGCCCAAGTCCGAACGTTGTGCAAGATCTTCATCGACGTTTTCCAGGTATCCGACTTTGTAAGGTCCCGCAAGTACCGGGATTTCAGCAGATACTCTGGGATGTGCATACCGGGGATTTGAAACCGTAGCGATGTCGACTTGAAACGGTATGGCTGGGGCGGCGTGGTCGATATCGTGTATGCGAGGACATTGCTGCGAATCGTTAGCTGATGACTTTACTGGACTCGCCGCGACGAACTAACCTAGGATGCGCAATGTATTGCTCTCCTGCCTTTAGCTCTATCGAGTGGACCTGTCCTCTTCCGACGAGAGCGAGCAGTCCTCGGCCGGTGACTTGTGAGCTACCCCAGTGCACCACGCTCTGTGGCGGTGTTAGAGTATGGTACCAATACCTGGAGAGGATCAAGCACGAACCAAATTTGTGTTTATCCTAGGCCGGATAGATAGCGAGTGACCGGTCCATGCGAGCAAAGCCCGTCTCTGAGCGACCATCCAATCAACCGTCCCATCTAGGTGGACTACCGAGAACGAGGTGGCGGGGGACTGAACCGATACCAAAGCTTGAACCGGGGTAGGAGAAGATATCTAGGCACAATTAGCCTGGCAAATACTACCGTTCGATATTCTGCACACCTTCTGGTACAAGAAAGGGATCCCGACGACAGCCCTTCGGAACGGTTCGAGAACGCTCAACGTCGAGATGACCTAGTATCCTTTGTCACTAAATGTGGTCGGCAGTATCTGGAAATAGGGAGAATACATTGTCTGGCTTCCCACTAAGTCCCATCAAGGTACCCCTTCGAGTGTATAGGTTCTGCGACGCGGAAAGAGAGACTGAAAGCAGCGAGTACGGAGTGCCGACGACGTGGAACTTGGCATCTGACGCGTATTGTCTGTCAATAAAAGGGCACCCCATAGCTATAAACACAAACTTACCGGCAGAGGCAGCGCTATCAGGCGTGCCAGAGATGGGCAAATCAACCCCATTGACGGCGGTCAATTGCCCCCGGGGCGCCGCCTTGACCTGGATGCATCTTATGCCGTGGCGAAGTATAGGCCGGCAGCCGGACAGAGAGCGGCCATTGGCGCTGCTGAGAGCCGTCGCACCCTTGCGTAGAGTGAGGCTCATGGCAATGGCAGGCTCATGAGCGCGAGGACAGAGAGAAGCGAACGATGGCAAAGAAAAACGAAGAACGAAGAACGAAGCCCTACGTCAGTGTTTTGCCGTTTCGCTCTTTCCGTTGTTTTTTCGGGCTCGCCTGGCCGGTCTAGCCTAGCCTAGCCTAGCCCAGCGCCAAGCTCCGGGCCAATCCAGACGCTCTGTGTGGGGAACGCGGGCAATCACGACATTTGAAGCTGCAGAGAGACAACTTTTTGTTCTCGCTCATGGACAACTGCAGCCAGCACCCCTTCCTGTCGTCAGGCTGAGAGGAAGAATTTTCTTGTTCCTCGTCGTCACTCGTGTACACCGTCTGTCGAGCAAGCGAGAACTTCGAGATACTAGTAACCTACGGATCAAATTCGCCGAATGCGGAGCGGAGCAAACCCCCCACCGACGCATAAATTCCGAGCTCATGCTATTGTGAAGCCCGAATAATAGAACACCTGGCGCATATTCATTAGCTGGAAGTGACTGGCCGGCGGCACCAGAGATATGTTGCTTCAAGCTGCAAGGTCACCTCGCGTGTCCTTGCCGCATCTCCGCACAAATTTCCGCCTTCGATCATCGCAGACTTCCGTGCTGAACCGGAGCCGAATATGCGCTTTTACTACAGCAAGTCGACTTTGGAGGGAGCAAAAAAAGCCTCCTTCAGCTGCTCCTCAAGTAGAAGGCACGCGCCATGCACCGGCAAACCAAAAACCAGCTGCTGAGAAGGTACCGGAGAAGAAGGGTGCTCTTCTAATCGAAGCCACAACAACAAATAAGGAGCAAAGGAAAGCAGATTGGGCTATAATGAAGGAAATGGCAAAATATCTTTGGCCAAAGGTAGAGTGGTCGTGGTGAACCTCTCAACGTCTCTAACAGGAAGCAGGATGATTGGGGCACGAAGCTACGTGTCGGCTCAGCGCTTACCCTACTTATTGGAGCAAAGGTAAAATTTCTATGTTGACAAAAGACCACGAAAAACTACTTACAATATTCTACAGGTACTCAATGTCGAGGTGCCGTTCTATTTCAAGAGTATCGTGGATTCGATGAACATTGATTTTGCCGCCGTCGGAGGCACTGCATACACTGTAGCAGGGGCTATGATAATTGCATGTTAGTTGATTTGATGTGTTTGTCGATGGACTCATCTAACCAAGGCTACAGATGGCGCCACCAGAATTGGTGCCACTGTATTCCAGGAGCTGAGAAATGCCGTGTTTGCGAGCGTTGCGCAAAAAGCCATTCGAAAGGTCGCGGGAAATGTTTTCAACCACCTTATGCGCCTCGATTTGAATTTCCACCTGACTCGCCAGACTGGCGGGCTGACTAGGGCAATCGATAGAGGAACCAAGGGGATCAGCTTCCTGTTGACTTCCATGGTCTTCCATGTTTTCCCAACCGCATTGGAGATTTCCATGGTCTGCGGTATTTTGGTATATGTCTCTGGTTTATTTGAATATGTCGAATGTCAATTAACTCTTCTAGACCTATCAATATGGCTTTCAATTTGCAGCCATCACGGTGGGAACCATGGTTGCATATACCGCATTCACTATCACGACTACAGCGTGGCGAACAAAATTCCGGAAGCAAGCAAATGCTGCGGATAACAAGGGAGCAACAGTAGCAGTCGACTCTTTGATAAACTATGAAGCGGTCAAATATTTCAACAATGAAGCCTACGAAGGAGCACGATATGACCGAGCATTAAAAGCGTACGAAAACGCTTCTATCAAAGTGACGACGTCTCTTGCATTTTTGAACTCGGGGCAGAACATGATTTTCTCCAGTGCGCTAGCGGCCATGATGTACTTGGCCGCAGATGGAGTTGCAACGGGGCAGTTGACTGTGGGTGACCTAGTCATGGTCAATCAACTTGTCTTTCAGCTATCGGTACCTCTCAATTTCTTGGGGTCTGTCTATCGTGAATTGAGACAATCTCTGCTTGACATGGAAACCCTGTTCAGTCTGCAAAAAGTCAATGTCACTGTCAAAGAGCGACCCGACGCCAAAGTCTTGGATCTCTCTCGCGGAGGCGAGATTCGCTTTGAGAATGTGACATTTGGATACCACCCAGACCGTTCAATTCTCAAAAACGCCAGCTTTACAATCCCCGCCGGAGCCAAGTTTGCCGTCGTTGGACCGAGCGGCTGCGGAAAGTCTACGATTCTTAGACTGTTGTTCCGATTCTACGATGTACAAGAGGGACGCATTCTAATCGATGGGCAAGATGTGCGAGACGTGACATTGGAAAGTCTACGCCAGTCAATTGGCGTGGTGCCTCAAGACACAACCCTTTTCAACGACACGATCGAGCACAATATTCGATACGGAAAGATCGATGCGACTAGCGAGGAAGTACAGAAGGCTGCCGAAAGAGCACATGTGCATGAGCTTATCCGCAGACTTCCTGATGGATACAAGACGGCGGTGGGTGAGCGTGGCATGATGATTTCCGGCGGAGAGAAGCAGCGACTAGCAGTGTCGCGGCTGATTCTCAAGAACCCGCCGTTGCTTTTCTTTGACGAAGCGGTGAGTTGTGCACGATGCATTTGGATATGCTAGGTGATTATTGACTGACCAAACCTCTAGACCTCGGCCCTGGATACATATACGGAACAGGCGCTTCTGCAGAATATCAACAGCATAATCAAGGAAAAGGCACGCACCAGTGTGTTTGTAGCGCATCGACTGCGTACTATTTACGATAGCGACCGGATCCTGGTGCTCAAGGACGGACACGTTGCTGAGAGCGGAACGCACACTGAATTGCTCGAACAAAAAGGCGTCTATGCAGACTTGTGGCACGGTAAGTACTTTTTTTTAAATGAAGAATGACTCAGTACTGACGCGATAACGCGCAGCTCAAGAAGTGTCTCTCGCACAGGACGTTGACTTGGAACGACGCCTCGAAACTGGGCCCGAGTCGGAGGTGCCGACGGCGTCAACGCCAACAGACCTGCACAAGCCGGCCAGTTAAATAGACGATAGACGAAGAGAAGTAGATGAGTCGGATGTTCACGGTCGGCGGCATCTTGTAGAGCAAGAGCATATGTGAGCGGGAAGATGTTCACCTGTACATAGATGTATATTAAAGACTGATATCGTTGTAATATTTAACGCGATGTGATGGGCCTCCATTCTCCACATTCTGAAATACAACAGTAGCCATTCAACTGGCTGCGATACATCGACGGCGGTTCGTTAGTTGGCATTTCGCCATGTGGCGGGACAGGGACATGGAAAACCGACGTGAAGGCGAAACTAGCTGGCGCCAGCCCAATGAAATCGACCAATGATGGACACATTTCAACGGCCAGGAACCAGGCCGGGGGCTGATATTTAATTACTCTTAGCATTGCTGCTATCGAGAATGGCGGCTCCCGGACTCCTCCGTGCGGGGGTTTTGGACTTTGAAGTCGCAATCTGGCTGAATCCTCCCCCCACTGACCATCCTTATGACTGATAAATCTCCGATCCTTTGACGTTTGTTGACAAGTTGACAGACGCTGCTTGGTCTGAAATTTGATGTTCGACTGTGGACAGGACAGGACAGTCGCGTGGGAGAGTCCACTTGGCAGGAGTTAGGCTCGCAGCAAACTTCCATAGCCTGGCTTAGGGTTTCCCGTCTCGTTAAGCTGACTCGCTGGGCGCCCTGGGCCTCGTGGGCGCGGAGGCACGGCCAGAGCACGGGCGGCGGCTAGCGGCCCTTAGAAGCCAGGCTAGGCCGATCTAGACGGCTTCCCCATCCCGTCCCCTGGAATTCGTTTTCTTTCCCTCGTTCGCTTTCTCTCTTCATATCTCTCTCTCTTTGATCTTGAGTAGTCAGTGCTCGTGCTGGAGCGATATCCTCCTGTCCCCTCATTCGATCGCCCTCTTTTCGTCCTTCCTTATTCTGCTAGTCCTATATATGCACGCAATTGATGTCGCGAGTGACTGGCTAGTGCAACTTTCTCTTCTGTGCAGTGTTCATCGCATCTTCGTCCGTCCAGCCTGCCAGATCCATGTAATCGATTCATTGGAGCAGCCTCACCACTGTGCGATTCTATCTCTCCTTAGTCTTTGCTCTTGCACTAGAGGTAGTCTTTCTCTCTATTCCCGAAGTGATGACCAATGTGCTGACCAACATCATCAGCTTTACCACCCTCCTTCACCTGGAAATCATCAACCTACGTTCTTTCGTCTCAAGCGTACTCCGCTGCCGGTCTTTTGAGGCCTATACCAGAACTGGCCGGCTATATCTCTCCCGATACACAAGAACGACATCCACAACCATGGGTCTTCTAGACAGGCTACAGAGCAGTAAGCCAGCACCTTACACCTCGACAGCACTCAACTAATTACTTCGTATGTAGGACTCGAAGTCTATCGCCTCGAGCAACGATACACGCGCCGACGGCAACGCAACACGCTATTCAACGATGCGCAATACGTCGATGGCGAATACGTGTACACCAGTTCGTCGCCAACATCACCAATTGGAAGCGTGTCCAAAAACTCCACAGGCAGCCACTGGCGGCCTTCTGCTTGGGGTCGATCCAACTCCTCTGATTCCCGATAAAAGACGTTTACGATTTTATGTCAAAAAGATATCGGTGTATATATTTCGATTTCTCGAGGCACGTGCCAAAAGACACATCACATCAGCTCTTGGCCGTATGAGCTTGGATGGATTGGGTCATCCGACATGGTGCTGCTTGCTACCGGGTTTACCCATGATGTACTCCCTGGCCTCATTCTTTATGCCTGATTTCATCTCATGTTCAAATCTTTACATATTCTCACCCCACATAACTCTTCTAATCGATGAACCTATTTTTTTTTTCTTTTTATATACATACATGACGCCCCTCTCTCTTGAATTTTCAAGCAACACTGTCTGTACCATCACATAAAAACAGCAAACATCTCGGAGTATAATGATCCGCCGTAATCAAAGAATCTCGCATCGTGGTGTAACCGGTAAACACCACATCACCCGAACAACCAGGCTTCAACACACCACGATGCGAGGCCGATTTCCAATTGCACGCGTACCCCATCCAACAGCCAACTAATGAGAACCATCACTGGCGCTGATAGTGACGCGTGCGCCGCTCGAACCAGTTTAGTCCATGTGTGTGTTGTCGTTGTTGTTGCATCTCAAACCCCGCACCTTCCTCCGAACCGAACATCCCATCTTTATTTATAACCGTCTCATTTCCCCCATCTTTCTCTGGAGGATAACAGCAGTTCAAACAAACAGTAGTTTCTCTTGAAGCAGAGTCTCGTCTCTTTTTGAGGTCGCTTTCTAACGTGCAATGGATGACCAACACAGTTGGCACAGGCTGAGGCTGAAAGCGCGTTGTGCGGGGTAGGGAGATATCTATCCGATGGCTTCCTGGCCTCTCATCCAACACTCCTTGGACAAAAACCGGCTCTTGAACAGGCCATGGCGTGATTATCGTCAAATGATACGATTTCTAGTCTCAAGGCAGACGAGTTTCAACACAACCGTGCCGCAATCTGTGTTGTATGGCCCCCATGTGCGTACACTTCGTGACTCAACACTCTGAGGCTCAACACGAGGCTACGAGTCGATGTCGTTTATTTAAAGGGTAGCTGATCCTTCTTCTCATCTTGAAAAGAGCTTCTGGCGAGTCCTATACTCAACCTGAATCTCAACCTGAGTCCGCACCCATTCCTCCCTCCGTCGAGAACAGAACGAGCTTGCTTCACCCAACATCAGGCTGGCCATCACTCACACACCGCTTAGTCATCCACCTCTGCTGCCTGGGGAGTTCAAAGCAAAAACGCCTTGAACGCCCTGGGTAAAAAAAGGGGCAATGCTTCGTGTTTAATCTCCCTCCGTGTCGTGCCCCTCGTTACACCAACGCGCTGCTCGCCGCGCATTGCAAGTCGCTCATGGAGTCACCGCCTGCGCAGAAGCCGAGCCGGTCAGCACTCCCCGGCTCGAGTGTGCCTATAGAAGGCGTGGGTATATGAAGGGCAACAGAGCATAGCCCCCCCCAGCGCAGGCCCTTTTTGGGGCGTGATTAACGATGTACCGGTTGATCAAGTGTGCCTTGGGCTGGGACGTCCGCCTATGGCATTCAAGAATGAGAGACTCCCAGTTGCCCGGGGGGTGAAGCCTCGCTTTGCCCTCAGCGGTGTCGCAATCCTCACTATGGTCCTTTTGCTATCCTCGTCGCCCAAGGCTAATATTTGTGTTACATTGGAATATAGTATTTAAACGAGACAGAATAGCTGCAAAATGGCTGTATCATCTCAGTCAAAACACACTGTCTGACAGACGCTTCAGAAACTTGAAACTGTTCTTTTGAAACAAAACTTTGTTCATTATTGGTTGCTATACGATAGTCCTTGATCCAAAATGCCTTTTGCCTCGACCAATCTCGCTGCTTCTGGTGCAAACATGCGCCGAACCAACACCATGGCGGTTCAGCTTGCGGAATTGTCTTCTGGTCTACAGCCTTTCGCCTCGACCAATCTCGCTGCTCCTGGTCTACAGCCCTTCGTCTCGACAAACCTCGCTGTTTCTGGTGCGAACACGCACCAAACCTACACCATCGCGGAGCAGCTCGTGGAAGAATGGGCTTATGGTCTACAAACTCCTCTGTACGATGAGGAGGAATACAAATGGTTCTGTGGCCAATGTGATGATGGGCCTTATCCTTCGTGGCAAGATCACTGTGCGATATGCAATCATCAGAAGTGCGACACCTGTCGTTGGGAATGCCATCCGAAACCACAATAGTAGAGGACACGAAATCCGCCCAAGTCCTCCAAAGACCGACAGTCATTACTGGTTTCTGCTGCTCTTCTCGGCTTTTTCTTGCTCAACTCCTGAGCAGGTCAGCCTCGTGATTCTAGTACTAGTTGTGCTAATTAACCATCTTCCACCGATGGCATCTTTTTGCAACCATTTATTCGGCACGCATTTTTCGACTTTTATGAATGATCTTGTTGCCAGCGGCCCCTCATCGATGCCCTTTGCCAATTCTTCTATACCCCCTCATGTTCTTTGCATTCAGCATGCGATTTCGGCGATAAATGTCTTATTATCTTGATTTTATGTTTTTGTTCTGAAAGAGTATGTTATACACTATATAGAAATTTCCGGGTGCAGACTCATAATATTACTTCATGACTATTGATACCATACTACAATGCCTTCACAACAAACCTGATTGAAATAGACCACTTTTTCTCTCGTGATTAGCATCGGCCATCTCCGAAGCCCGATCCCTCAGAAAACTGACAAGAATGAGTCATGAGCGCGCATACGTAGCTTGATCGCCCGGCATTGACTCACTAACTCCAGCGTGCAGCGCCCCGGGACATGGAGACAGCACTGCAGCCGATGCATGCGGGGCAAGAGCCGCAATGCACTTCGCCACGGCGCGCTACGTTATCGATGCATGTATACAATAATGCTGATATACCTTATGCCCTTGATCAGCTCTCATTTGGAGAATTTGAATTCGATAAATTTTCTCTTTTCTTTTTTCAAAAAAGAAATGTCTCGGTGATGCCATGCGCTTCAGGCTTGGAGCTAGGCAGCGACCGGGTATTTGCGGGGTGGTTAAAATTGTGCCTTGTAAGGCAGACACAGTACTAGCAGCTTTTGCTTTTTCTTTTTTCTTTAGAAAATAAAATATAGATCACAATCAAAGATAATAAGAAAAAAAATACCGAAGAAAAACCGACATGTTCTGCCTGTTCGTGACAGTCGACGTTAGCCGCGCAGGCCCTGATGTGTTTCATGCAAGTTCACCCCAGTCCATATCATTACACACGTGCTTGCAGGCAGCGCTCGAACTGTTGGGGTTGTCGGGCCAGGGATAAGTATGAATTTCGAACTCGTTTGTTTTACTGATGTCATGGGCTGATTATAATATCAGGTATCTCACAAGAGCAATACTCCTGCTTTCGTCACTGGACGAAGTCGGGGAAACGCGGAGGCCTTGGTATTTTTATTTTTTTAATTTTTTTTAAAAAAAATTTGTGATTGAATCATCGATGACATTATTCCATATGCAGAGGTTGCAGACTGCATCGCTATTCGCTGTAGGGCGGGTATCAGATGACTTGGTGCCCTAGCCCTGGGCCCTATCGCCCAAATAGGCAAGTCTAAAGGGTCCTCAGATTCTTCCCGATACGGCAAGTTTTGTTTCTTCCCTGGGACGTAGTTGGAGTGCGCCTTTCCATGAATCGTCAATAGCAGTCCAGTGTTGTTTCGTTTAATTAAAATTTTTCTAAAAGTCAGGTGGCTCAAAACCGGAAATTTTGAATTAAATAAAATGACGAATGAACAGTGCAAATTGAAGACGTTCAAGGATCGCCGGCCCAAGGCGTTATTTAGTTGCATAATCAACAACCTTACAACGACCACGGTGGAATCTCGATTGGAGCATTTTATTTGGTGGAGTTACGTGTCCCTGTATCCCCTGCACCAGAAAAAATTTTTTTTTCTCCCCTTAAAGAATATGTAGCATCAAAACGGCGTCACTTCGTAGTACCGTCGTCGCTTCCTAACCGGGTGAAACCAAGATGCTAGCTAATCGATGTATGACGTTCCAAAACATTTCCCTAACATTTCTCTTTTTCCCCTTCCTCCGTGTTTGAGTTATTTTTCACACAGCCTCCACATGACTGCTGAACCCATTCTGTTGCCCGTCCGCTTCACTTTTGTGTGAGTCGCGGAAGTGAGCAAACGAGCGCCCGGCGCGTTAATATTATGGTAGTTAAGGGACCGGGTGAAGGGCGTTTTTTTGCCCCGGCGTGAAGACGGGTAATAAGTAATAATGTTTTAGTAGGTTTAGACTAAAGGTGTGGCTATGAAGCCGACACCGATCATCCGGAGATTGAGAGGAGATCTACGGCTGGGATTACTGGTACGCGATAAGCGGATTAATTAATTTTATTATTTATTATTCCTTATAGATTTGTTTTACTATTGGTGGTAGGGTTTTTGGGCCTGATTACGCTCGTATGGTATTGTAAGAGACTAACGAGAGTGTGCCCCGGTTGACAGCGCCTACTTTGCCCTACTCGCCCGTCCCAGGTGAAAAAACGCTCATCCTGAATGCGCTACTTGGATATCTGATTTTGTGTAATTCGAGAAATGTACTTTCAGAAATAATAATCCGTGATGCGTAGTCGATAATGTTGGAACTTGGATGTAACGGCGGTGGGGACCAGTGCACTAGCGGACTAATGAATACTAGCGCGCGCTGTACGTTCGGTGCCTCGATGCCTTCTAGCTCTAGCCCTAAAATGATCCACCGCAGGCAAACACCCTGGCAGACTAGGCAGACTCCAGCACTCTGCTATATGTACAATACAGTCATTTTATGATGCTCTCGTAGCTCCTTACTTCTGATCCCTCTGATTGGCCCGATCAGAGTGTTTGCCTGGGACAAGGCGCATCCCCGAGTCCCATGACTGAGGAAAAAGCAGCATTCAATATGCATTCACTCACTGTTCCGGCCTGTCTGCCTGATGGGCTAGATGGGCACATTTCCCATTTTGAAATGTTCCTCATGCGACAAAGCCACGTACCCTTAGCTTCATCTTTGTTTCACTGGGGCTTTGACGGATGCCGTTTACTGGCGCCCCCCCTTGTTGGCTGTGCTTTTTCACTGCTTGTTGCGATTGACTTATAAGAAGAAGCTATTCCCCTCCCCAAGAATTCTTGTTCTTTTCTTCTTCATCAAGCATACAATCATCTCAGATATACGAATTCAAACCAGTCAATCCTCAATCGACAGAACAGAGCAACATTATAAGTCCTCTTTGGTTGATATCCTCGTTATCCTCTTTCAATACTTCTACCACTTCCACCACATACTATCAAGCCATGCCCACAACATCAGTCTGGTATTGCTGCAAGTGCAATCTCGGTCCCTGGAACTATATGATTGACGACTACTGCCCAAATTGCAGCGCTGCCCGCTGCTACGCTTGCACATTGGAAAGCGTGGACATGCAAACGCTCTCGCATCGACAAGAATCACCAATGTCTATCGGAAATGCTCACACTTGCAACACATTTCCTTCTGTCAACATGTTACGCAACCGGCCAGTCTCTCTCGAAGGAGCAAGCATGACGACGCCAATCGTGCGCCCACTCGTCCCCGAACCACGGGAAATGGATAATACATTCAACATCTTCAATTATGGCGGGCTTTTGAGGCAAATGCCTAGCAATTTCTATTATTGCTGCCAGTGCAACGACGGGCCAAAGATGTACGAGAACCAGCCAATGTGTGTGAGCTGCTGCCATACAATCTGCTACAACTGCCGGCCAGCTTGAGGGACTATATCCCGAAGAAACTTCGTTTCTGGAATTGTAAGGCCGCCCTTTTCTCCCTCCAAAACAATTTTTAAAAGAAGCACTGAATCTCTGACTGTCAAAAGGTTCAACGCGCAATTTCTTCTTCTTCTTTCGGCATAATGGGGGAGTTTTGATTTTTGATTTTGAGCGACATATGATTCACGAAAACATCATAAACATCTTTTTGCGCCATTTGGTTTTTTTTTCTCGGCCATTACTCACAGCAGTTTTTTGCATACGATTTTCATCATGGAGCGAATTTTCTTCTTCTTCGTCTCGGGAACCAGAACTGAGCATGAAATCATAACGACAGAGCACTTTTTCTTCTTCTTTTTTCGGGCATCTCATCGCTTGTCACATTGTTGTTTCAATTGTTTCCAGTTGCAATTTTTAATTAGACTGTTGTCAATTTGCATGTATCATACCATTGCGCCTGTTTCGAAATTGAAACAAAGAGAAAAAAAAAATTATACTTTTTTTTCCATCATCAGCTATCAGTCAGTTAGTGGGGAAGAGATTCGACCGTAGACCAGTAGAGAGTGGGCATATTTTGACTCATTTCGACGTTGAGTCATCTGTGCTGTTCAAATCTGGGCTAAGAGTATCCACTAGTCAGATTGTTGCATGGCTGTGCTTTTCTGCAAGGCCAGAACGAGTCAAGAAGCAAGAAGACTACTATTAAGTAGTACTGTACGAAAGAAGTTAGTTCATATTGGTGCGTGGCGGCGTGCAATAGTGGAAGTAGGCTATTGCGTTTTCGTAGAGTCGCGCTGATTAGAAATAGCCATTCTCAGAGTATGAAAACAAAAAACCAAAAAAAAAAAAAAAAAACCTATGAGAGAAAGAGAGAGGGAAGTCAGTGAGGTCACATCAAACGCTAGTCGTTGGGCCCGCTGAGTCACATGCGCAGAGCCTCATATCTACTACACATCCATTGGCTGGAGTTATGTGGATCCCGCATAGTTTCCACCCAATAATGTACCCTCGGAAGCCCGCCCTCCGACATGCGATGACAATTGGCAGCCGTCTGATTGGCTGTCTGATATCACATTGCTATTGTATTGGTTCATGGTAATGTTTTTTCAGAAGAATCCCCGTTAGAACGGCAGAAGGATTTATCAGCAGGGAGGAAGAAAAAAACAAAAACAAAAGCAAAAAGGGAGTTGAGACGGGCAGGCCCTGAGCCACCTGGTGTCGAGAATATGTCGGCATCAGCTGAGAACTCGGGTTCTCCTCGTTACGTCACCTACGTACCGCCCCGGCGAGAATCACCAAATTGAGCATGGTTCAACAACAACAAGAAATTGGGGTCTGTGTTATGATTCTACTGTCATTGAAAATCAAAATTTAGAAAAGGGAAACACAATTATTTGGAAAACAAGAAAATGAAACAAGAGAAAAGCCGTCAGACATCTTGCAAGTTGTAACACGGAATGTAATAATTAGGGTTCCACTTGTTGGCTTTTCCCATCATGACTCACACCACTGCGCCCCGATCTAATTCATGATACGTAGTAACAAGGTGATCTCGTCTCCGTCATCTTAATTACTTTTTAAGCGCTTGACTTTTTCTAGTTCGCACCGGGTTTGTTTCTATTGGAGCGTTCGAGACCTAATAGAACGCCGGCTGCGGATACCATCAAGTTTTGGCTTCTTTGGCCCCGAGTTTGCAAGTATGCCTTGTCTGCGAACCTGTCTGCCTTTTGGAGTGGAACCAAGCTAATCGTAGACTAGTAGAATTAGTACGATAAATCCATTAACGCCCAAGTCTAAGGTTTCTCAAGTCGATTCAATGCTACAAGCTCGTCTCAGCTGTGACGCTATTCATCAAGCTTTAGCTAGCTGTGGCTTAGCAAGCCTATCGTTAGCCACACCTCTCCTTTTTTTTGCTTTTTCCGACTCTGTGAGAACGTGTCAAAAATAACAAGAAATTGCTGAAACAGTTGAAACGAATATGAATCAATTGATGTAACTAACTACTGCTGAGAAGTCGATGCGCCATGGGCCTAGGCATCGATCTTGCCGTAATAATGCCGGCCAAGTCTCACTTCATCGCTCTACGCTCTGCAGAAAAAAAGAACCCAATCGCTGGCAAATAGAATGCAGAGTAACGTCGGGTATCGTAGGGAAAAGTAAACTCTGCAATTGCAGAAGAATGTCGTAATGTCAAATAAGACGAGAAAACGCCTCCGATGCTACGCTCAAGAGCAAAGCACACCTGTGTTCATGCAAAGAGGAAACGAAGTATTGGCCAAAGAGGCCAATGGGAGAAAAAAATTGCAGAATGAGTATCAAAAGTGCCAGGTCTCAGTATCGTAGAAGCCAGTAAATGACTTCAAACTAATGGCATCGGCTGAAAAACTAGAGGGAGTCATACCGGAATCAAGGTTACAAGGGCAGGATTCGTGATGGGTCCGAGAGAAAACGTCTACGGTATGCGGCAATCTCGCTGGCAACGCTGGAGAAATCGTTCACCTGGTCGCGTTGCATGGTGTTGATGATCACCTTCAGCCCTTCAATATATTTCTCTTTTTCTTCTGGAGTTTCCCCTTCCCGTTGATTGCCCATCTCAACCAGGATCTTGTCGTCTAAGATGTTAAAAGTTCCTAAGAGTTAGTGTGTATCCATCAAAGTCAATAGAAAAGGAGGGTAAAAAGAGAGAGTGTAATAGATAAACAAAATGTATCGACCAGAGAAAAGGGGGATAGAAAGGAGGAAAGAGAGCATGCTAGGTGACCAACGCACCAGGCATCACCATGTCGCGCCAATGTTGAAACTCGCATGTGTCGTCATTACACACACCGCCGGCGCTTTCGTATGGACAAATAGCTTGGGCTGGGTTGATTTTGTGGCTGTAGGTGAGAGATCGATAGCTATCGCTGACCTCCTTGTCGTAATTAGGATGATATCGATATGCACGGAAATATTTCAATGGGCTTTTGTAGGGCGTAAACTTCAACGTGTTGATTCCCCTATGTGCGGAATTCTGCCGCCTTGTCAGTAAGTGCCCGCAGTTGATCATGATCAACGTACATTAAGAGCATCATTCTTTGACGCCATGACAACTTGTTCCTGAAACTTGGGGGTTAGTTTCATGTCAGCGTCCCCGTGAGCTGACGAAGAGACTGAGCTAGTGTCCATTTCTTCATTATCCGCGCTTGCATCTAGCTTGGGAGAATACGCTTCATCCGCACTGTCTTCAATTTCCAGAGGCTCATTCCCGGAAACCGCTGTCGGTTCATGCAAGCTACTGGCCTCTTCTAAAGGCTCGTCGACCGTGGTAGAGTCTTGCAATACCGGCCTCTCAGCAGCGGAGATATCAGCCGAAACCTCTTGCGAAAGAGGAAGATCATTGCCTAATTTTGACTGAGGGACATCTTGTTCTGGCTCTGGCTCTGGCTCTGGTTGTGGTTCTGTTTCTGGTTCTGGCTCTGGTTCTATGGACTCCCGCTCTGAGTCATCAGTGGATTCGCTCATCGCAGAATCCGAAGTCTCCGAACTTGAGCTCTCAGATTCAACCATACCATTGTCATCGACAGCCTCCGAATAGCTTGAAATCACACACGGAGAATCGTTTTTAGTTGGTTGAGTTTTATTGACAGGTTGCGTTATCTCGACTTCAATGCTCGCTAGCGATGGGTCTCGAGAGTTGGTAGCGTTGCCCAAGCTGTCTTCTTGTGGCTCTGATGTGACTGTGCCTAGCAGTCAGTGAAATTAAATGACAACCAACCCAAAACATATTGTTTAGCAAAGAGGAAAAACCAACCTTTTGTTGTTTCCGCGTGCTGAATTTCTTGTAGTGCTTCCATATCTTGCGTTTCCAAGTCTATATTCTCAAGCTCATCCAGAAGCTGTGTTCGGCCTTCCCGTCCTTTAGCTATCTCTGCCATAAGCTCTTCCTCTAACCGTCGAAACCCAGCGAGTTTGGCCTCGATTTCTTGCTTTCGCAGTAGCTTTTGGCGTAGTTTCGAGTCATCCGTATGCACTGCTGATTGTGCCGATGAGCTTAGAACACTCGCAGACTTTGGCCTCGCCAGTGCAGCCGCGTCATGCGCCAACGGTTCCTCTTCAGCCGGAGACTGAGTGGAATCGTCCTGATCACTGGTTGCTTTGAAAGAATCAGAAGGCGAAATGATTGGAGCTGTCGTATTTGATTTTTTAGCCTTCTGCTTCTCCTCATATTCGGCTATCCGACGTCGCATGGCTTGTATTTCAAGGTCCTTTTGCCGAAGACTTTCAGCGTCATGGAGCCTGCTTTGAGGAGTGGCCGACGCTGAGGACCTTTGGTATGCACTGACGCCGGGAGGGTTTGAATTTGGAAAGGACGGCGTATCATTATCAGCATCAAGCATCAGAGAGTCGTCCTCGTCTTCCATCGACTCGTCGTCACTGATGTCGATAACCAATCTGTCCTGGGTCGGCGAAGGCTTCTTTGACGTTGGAATGATTTCATCAAAGTCGGAGGCTCGAGGGCGCTTGACGGCAAGTTTTCTGGGTGGACTCGTGTCCATTCCTGTATTTTCAATGTCTGCAGGCACAGAAGATGATTTGCCTTCTGACGCGTTCATTGAAAGCCCGGGCATTTTCTGAGTTTGCACTTCGGTGGAGTTGCTTCGTGGTTCCGGAACAGGTGGCCGGTCAGGAAGGGGATGGGACAAAGTGGCTACTGGTTGAGTGCTATCTGTTGACGGTGTCTGCGATGTGGATACTTTTTCGGTCTGGGAGGATTGTCTTTTGAGTCCCATCTTCTTGAGTTGCTCCATTCGCTGCCTTGCTAGCTCAGTTTGAGCTTTGTTTTTCGCCTTGGAAATCTTGGGAGACACCACAGTGTCCCCAGGTAGAGCTGTGCTCTGGTCCATACCCGAAGCCGGTCGAGAGGCCGATTCAGTAGACTTCGGCCCTGTGCTTGTGCTAGCCTTTTTAGCTTTAGCAGCTAGCATTTGTGCAATAAGTTCTTTCCGTTCGAGCGGTTTGCCGGTGTCAGCGACGGAAGAATCTTCTTTCTGGGTGTTTTTTCTTATGGGAACTTGCTGCTCCTCTACTTTTGTAAGTCTCTGACCGAGGCCATGATTTGTTAACTGCTTAGTCGCAAAAGGTGCTATACTGTCGCTCTTCTCAGGTGACTTGTCATCGGAAACAGGACTTGCGATTTTGATCCCAATATCGTTATACAATTGTCTGAGAATGTCTGGATCAATGTTTTCCTTCGCAAGCTCATTAAATCGAATGTTATGGGGAGCTAATCCGAGTAAAGCACCTTGAGCCATGATACGAATTTGAGAGACAGTTTTCCCAGCAATAGGCGAGGTTCCTGTCAGGCGCTTTTCAAAAACGTCATCTTGCAGGCGGGTCTCATTTGATCTGTGGGTGCTTCCCTCTGACACTTCGGGCAAGGCGGTAATGGTCATTGGTGGATTATAAGCTAGCAAATATTAGGAGAATTTCAAAGATATTTGAGTAGTGTGCCTTACGAGATTCTGAACCTCCGCGAGAATGGCTCTTATCTGACAACGGTATACTGGTTGGCTCGTAGTCATTGTCTCTTGGTAAAGGCAATGATTCAGTTGAATGCGGAGGAAAGGTTTCGTCGGCACGGGGGCGAGAAAATATCTTTGACCTGACAGAACGCTGGGCAGGCTGGCTGGCTGTGTCGTTACCTGAGAAATCGCTCACTTCACCTTCTTCCCGATCCGTGTCATATTGCGTTGGTGGATGTGATTTCTCGTGCGATCCAGAAGTAGGGTGGCTTGTGAGGGGTCGAGATGAAGTGAGTGATTGCGATAAACCAAACGGTGGGGTCGAGAAAGAATTATCAACAGGGTAAGCCCCTGCACCATTCAACTGTGTCCCAAAAGAAACAGGCGTTTGATTATTCGGGATATTTTGAGAGAAGTATGGAGGTGGAGCCAAGCCATTGGCCATCACAAGGCCGGGTAGCTGCGTAGGAGGATTTGAATTGAATGACATGGCAGCGAGATTACCTGCGGGCAAAGGCGCGTTGATACCATATACCGCAGAGCCAGGTCGCTCATTCGAGCTTTGTGGGGGTTGCGCCGGCCACTGCGGCGCGTAGTTTGCGGAACCTGGAGGGTACTGCGACATGGTACGAAGCTTTCGCGAGTGATCCCAAACCGGTCTTGTTTTTCAGATCTGATAACAGCGAACGCGTCGTTCGAACAGCAGGGTAAGGAAACCAATCAATATCAAACTATACATCGATATCAAAAAGACACTGTCCACTTGTCGGTTGGTGTAGCGCCATAAAGGAAGTAGTCAACTGATCGCGTCGTAGAGATTGATCAAGCCAATGCTGCCGTGGCGTGGTGGCGGAAGCGAACAGCAATATCGCTTAGTATAATCCCTATTCAGAGTATAATAAGATAGAATGACCTGGATACGTGATTTGCTTTGGCCGAGGCGTGGATGCAGGCTGGCGTTAAGGGGAGAAAGCACCTGATCTTTGGCGAAGCTTTCCTCGAAATTGAGGACGGCACGTGATTTAGGCGGTGGGGTGTTTCTGCCGACTCGCCGGTGCCGAGTCACTCGCCGAGTCACTCGCCGAGGTGGTCTGTGCTGTGGATGCGGGCTGCCATTAGCTCTCGCCAGTTAGTTGCGGAGCAGCGTCACTCTTGGTAAAAGGTAAACAAACACCAGATCGACTTTGACCTTCAGCACAACCCTGCTGTCAAACCTTCCATCGACTGTCGCCTCCGCCAACCATACTACTGGAATTAGGCCTGATGCCTATATTTGAGGCTTTTCTCTTATTTACACAGTTTTCTTTTCTACATTCGCTGTTTCGCCTGTTATCCTCTGACGCGATTGTTTATTCGATGAGATCATAGCATCGGGATGCTTTGAAGATATCGACAATGCAGCCTTCATCGCTAAGCAATTCGCCGAGGCGTACAAATCCTTTCGGCCGTCACTCTCCTTCACCCTCTCCCAGTCCCCAAGTACCGCCTTCACGACCGAAATCTGCAGTCTTTCCAACATCCTTCACAGACTCCGACAGGAAGTCGCATGCGCGGAACTCATCTCTGTCACAGTTCTCGGCAGTTGTGCTTGGATCAAGTAGCCGGGATCGGTCAAGTTCTCTTCGACAAAGTATTCATGCATCCGGAACCTTTGCGCCGCAGTTCATTAAATCCGAAGAACTCGCAAAAGGAATAGATTCAATACACGAGCTGGAGGGCAACAATGACTTCTCAGGCAAACGCTATGTTTGGCTTAAAGATGCCGAAAAGGCATTTATTAGAGGTGAAGTGGTCGAGGAGAGGAACAGTGGCGAGCTCTTAGTTCGATGTGAAGACGGTAGTGTATGCATGTCAAAAAGCCTCCGTTGTGATTTCCGCTAATCGTGTTTTTGAACCAGCAACGAGAGGTCGACTCCGAGCATGTTGATAAAGTGAACCCGGCGAAATTCGATAAAGCTGATGATATGGCTGAATTAACGCATCTAAACGAAGCATCTGTTGTGCATAATCTGCACCTGCGCTATCAGTCGGACCTAATTTATGTTCGTCTAAAGAGAAACCCGTCTTTCAGGTAATATGCTAATTTTTGCGCAGACTTATTCCGGACTTTTCTTGGTGACGGTGAATCCCTATTGTCCACTTCCGATCTACACAAATGAGTACGTGCGAATGTACAAAGGCCAAAACAGGGAAGATACACGACCACACATCTTTGCAATGGCCGATCAAGCGTTTCGAAATCTGGTAGAAGAAGGCGAGAATCAGAGCATTCTTGTCACGTACGTCTCATCACTTCTTGTTGTTTTTTTTTTTCTCGGTAAAATGCTAATGCAACTCCTTAGTGGTGAATCCGGTGCTGGAAAGACGGAGAATACCAAGAAAGTCATTCAATACCTTGCCGCAGTAGCTACGTCCGAGGCAACTACATCTCGATCGGCTGGGAAGCAACTTTCAAATCTATCTCAACAAATCCTTCGTGCCAACCCTATCCTTGAAGCTTTCGGAAATGCTCAGACCGTACGGAACAACAATTCTTCACGATTTGGAAAATTCATTCGCATTGAATTCACTCGCTCCGGTCAAATTTCAGGCGCTTATATTGATTGGTACCTGCTAGAAAAGTCAAGGGTGGTGAAACCAAATACTCGGGAGCGTAACTACCATATTTTCTATCAGCTATTGCAGGGCGCTGAAAGGAAGGTTAGGGAGAACCTGCTTATCTCTGACCTACAGATCGAAGATTTTGCATACACAAAGGATGGGAACGATTCAATCGCCGGAGTCTCTGATACTGATGAATGGAATGTCCTTATGGAAGCATTCCAGGTGATGAATTTCTCCGACAATGATCGAATGTGCATCCTACGTACTGTAGCTGCCGTTTTGCATCTTGGAAACATCACCGTTGTCAAAGAAAGCATCCGTGCTGACCAAGCCGCCTTGACACCGGAAGCCTACGAGAGCTTAGATAAAGCTTGTCGTCTTCTTGGAGTGGACATGGAACTCTTTGCCAAAGGCTTATTGCATCCTAGGGTCAAGGCCGGCCGAGAGTGGGTTGAAAAGGTTCAAACACCCGAGCAAGTAAGGCTGGCACTGGATGCGTTGGCGAAGGGTATCTATGAGCGAACTTTCGGTGATTTAGTCAACCGCATCAACAGCCAGCTAGACAGCAGCAGCCTTACGACTGAAGATACCTTTTTCATCGGTGTCTTGGATATTGCTGGCTTTGAGATCTTCGAGAAAAACAGCTTCGAGCAACTTTGTATCAACTACACCAACGAAAAGCTCCAGCAATTCTTCAATCACCATATGTTTGTACTGGAGCAGGAAGAATATGCCCGAGAGCAGATTGAATGGCAATTCATCGATTTTGGCAAAGACTTGCAGCCGACGATTGACTTGATTGAAGTGACTAACCCAATTGGTATCTTTTCATGTCTTGATGAGGACTGTGTGATGCCCAAAGCCACCGACAAATCTTTCACCGAAAAACTACACTCTCTTTGGGATAGAAATTCTCCCAAATACCGCTCGTCCAGATTGACCCAGGGCTTTATCTTGACCCACTATGCGGCGGAGGTCGAATACACCACAGACGACTGGCTGGAGAAGAATAAAGATCCTCTCAACGACAATGTAACTCGCTTGTTGTCAGCTTCCAGCGACAAGCATGTTGCGAATTTATTTTCCGACTACGTTGATGCCGATGATGAGCAAGGCTTCTCCCGAAGCCGGGTCAAGAAGGGTCTTTTCCGCACCGTTGCGCAGCGACACAAGGACCAGCTTTCAAGCTTAATGAACCAGCTTCACTCGACACATCCCCATTTTGTTCGTTGCATCTTGCCCAATCACAAGAAAAAGCCGAAGCTATTCAATGCGCCTCTCGTTCTAGACCAGTTGCGTTGCAATGGTGTCCTTGAGGGAATTCGTATTGCCCGAACAGGCTTTCCGAATCGCCTCCTATTTAGCGAATTTCGTGCACGATATGAGGTTTTGTGCCGTGATATGCCTAAAAGATATCTGGAAGGACAAAATGCTGCGCAAATGATTCTCACCAAACTTGGCATGGACAAGACTTGGTATCGAGTTGGGTTGACCAAAGTCTTTTTCAGAGCCGGGGTCCTCGCAGAGCTCGAAGAGAAGCGCGACGCCCTCATTCGTGAAATAATGACTCGCTTTCAGTCGGTCGCTAGAGGGTTTGTTCAGAGACGGATAGCCAACAAGCGTCTGTACAGAGCCGAAGCCACTCGCATCATCCAGAAAAACTTCCACGTGTATTTGGATTTACAAGCAAACCCCTGGTGGAAGCTTTTCACCAAGATGAAACCTCTTCTAGGTGCTACCCGTACTGCCGCGGAGGTCAAACGACGTGATGAACAGATACAGAAACTTGAAGTGAAGATGCAACATCATCTAGCAGATCGCCACAAGCTTGAGGAAGATAAACGTCGTGCAGACCTGGAAGTAAATCGCATCAAACAAACACTGGAAAGCGAGCGGGCCCTAGCTTTGGATAAGGAGGATATCTTCAAGCGTCTTCAGGTGAGAGAGGTGGAGCTTAGTGAGAAACTAGCAGAAGCTATTACCGACCAAGAAAAACTTGAAGACCAACTTGACGAACTCATCGAGGCAAAACGGAAGGCTGAAGAGCAACTTGATTCACGGATAGTTCAGCTGGAGCAGGCAGGACAAATCATCGCGAGATTGGAGGCTGAGAAACAGGAACTACAGGAACGCCTGTCAACACTGGAATCTCAAACGAGAGAATTGGAAAACACCCACTCAACAAAGGACTCTCGTTTGCAGAACTTAACCCAGGAAATCAAAATGCTTCAAAGCCAAGTCGGCCTCAAAGACCGAAAACTGCAAGACCTGGAATCCAAGCTACTAAAATCTGATCAAGATCTCGACATTAAACTGGCCAGAACAACTAAAGAACTGGATAGTTCGCGGAAACAAGTCAAAGATCTTTTTGACGAAAATAAAGCAATTCGACAAGAGATCTCGGAGCTTTCGACCACCTCTACAGGTTACGAAGAGATGCTCCGACGCAAAGAGGGCGAGTTGTCGGTTCTTCGTAACGATACGAGACGACATGAAGAGGAGAAGAGAGCCTTGGAAGCTGAGAAGACGACAGTATCCAGCAGATTCAATGATATGCAAACTCGCATCCGTGAACTTCAAGCACAGACGGACGCAATGAAATCAGAGAAACTGACGCTAGAACGCGAGGCCGCAGATGTCAAGAAGATGCTCGAGGCTAAGATGAATGAAGACGCTGAAGCCGGTCACAGCAGAAGACTGCTTGACCAGCAAGTCCAGGATTTGAAAGCTCAGCTGTTCCAACTCCAGACAGACCTTAGTCGCGAGCGGCAGTCCAGAGATGATGTCCAAATGCTGGGCGAACACAAACTTACGGAACTCAAGGGAAAATACGAATCCTTAAACGAAGCTAAGATAACTATAGAGAAGGAGATGTATATTCAGCAAGACACTCTTCGCCGTGCTACCGAGGCTCGCACAGTTTCTGAACAAGCGCGGAAAGAACTCCAAGCTGAGCTAATTAAATTGCGCGAGCGATTTGCTAATGCCGAAAAAGCACGCCTTGATGCCGAGAGTAGCATGGAGCGAAACATTATCAACCAAGCCAACGAAAGGCAAGCAATGCTGCGGAAGGATTTGGACGCCACATCCGCGAGGCTGCAAGAAGCAGATGCTGAGAAATCTCGACTCTCAGTCCAGGTTCAGGAGCTCACTCAAATGCTTGCAGACTCAGAGACGTTCCGTGAGCGCCATGATCAATCAAAGGAACGACTGGAACGTGAATTGGTTACGGTCAAGGGCAGGCTGACAGCGTCAGAAAATGATAACCGAGCGCTGTTGAACAAGATACAACAGAAGAACTTGGATATTGCTCGTTCCAACTCGAAGGCTAGCGAAAACCAGCGAGCACGGATTCTGCAGCTACAGAACGAGAAGACCAAGCTGGAAGAAGAGTTCAAGACCATTCAACGGCAATTGGGCGATGCACAAGTCACTATAACATCCGTTGAAAAGCAAAAGGAGAAGCTGGCTTTGACTGTTGAGGATCTAAATCACGAAGTTGCTCGAGAACACAAAGCCAGCCGTAATGCAGAAAAAGCTTCATCCACAGTAACAATCCAACTCTCCGAAGCGAACCGTAACTTGGAAACCGAAAGACAACTACGAACTCAAGCGCAAGCCAACACTCGACAGCTGCAAGCAGCTTTGGATCAATCGCATAAAGAAATCGAGGATTGTCATCAGCAGTTGATGCTCTTACACAAAGTCTTCGATCCAGAAACTACCGAAGCTCCTAGGTCTTGGGAAGCTGTTCAACCTGACTTGTCGAAGAAGGTGGATCTCGCACAGCTTCTGGAAATGGCACATAACGAGTTGCGTGTTTCTGAGGAAAAACACGCAAGGGCGGAAAGCCAACTAGCTGAAATGCGTCGTCGTCATGAAGACGAAATGAAAGAGATGGACGCACGATATTCTTCCTCCAAAAGGGCGCTTCTGGAGGAGATCGACAACAACCAGGTTGCCTCTACTCGATCACCCACTCACCTTCGAAAAAATTCCGAGAACGCGAAAAGATATTCAAACCCTACAACCCCCAACCGACGATTCAATTTCAATGAGACCGCCCAGGATTCCGGCAGATCGGATCGTACCATGGACACGACTACCTATCAAAAGCGAATGGATATGGAAGCAGAACTTGAAGAGTTGCAAAATAAACTTCAAATGACAGAAATGCAAAACAGACATCTGCAAAACCAGCTCGGATATGCTACGCCTGTACGAGATATGTGGCAAGATGAGAGTCCATCTATTCGCCGAGTTCAGCTTTTGGAGCGTGAAAATGGTCGGCTACACGAGAAGCTCGACGACTCCGCTAAAAAGGTGTCTGCATTGGAACGCATGGTTCAGTCTGGAGATTTGTCCTTGCGTGATGTGCAGACCAAGTCGCATGAGGAACTTTTTGACTTGCTCACCTCCCAAGAGCAATCTAGGAGATCACTCTTGGGCGTGCACAAAAGTGCTATGGCCGAGCTCACGGAGGCGAAATCTCAGTTTGAGAAGCTAAGACGCAGCAAGGCTTCACTTGAAGTAGAGCTGCGAGATGCTCGTTCAGATCTCCAGGACATCCAAAGTGCCAGAGAACAAGATGCAGCCAGCAGAAACCAATTGTTACAAGAGTTCTCTGACCTTCAGATTCGTCTCGATGCCGAGGAGTCTAAAGTCATTGACCTCACTTCCAGTTTGACTTTATATAAGAGTCGTTCCGACGAGTATTTCAGCAAGCTTGAACAAGCAGAAATCACGGTTCTTAAAGCCGCTCGTGCCGAGCAATTTGCCAAGTCACAGGCTAAGGAAGCTGAAGAGACTTTTGCCACAATAATGGCTGAGCGCCAACAGATGGACTCGCTTGTTGAGGATCTCCAACGACAAGTTCAATCATACGAAGAAAAGGTTGAAGATCTTTCAGCCGACCTGGATGGTGCTTTGCAAGCCAAGCGCCGTCTACAAAATGAACTTGAAGATTACCGAAACCAACGAGCCTCCGAAATCGAGGACAAGGAAGCATCTCTGGAGCAAACGCGAAAGAAATACCAGCGGGAGTTTACAACTCTTACTAATGAAATCGAAATCGAACGTGAGAATGTCCTTCATGTGCGCGATGAGAACTCTCGACTGCGTGAGGAGCTGGAAGATCTTCGCAGCAAATGGGACAATGAAGTGCTCAACAGCTCGACTTGGGCCAAGGAAAAATCACGTCTGGAAATGACATTACAAGACGTGTCCACTTCACGAGACCAAGCAGCCAATGCGCATAACGAGGCTCAGAGCAAGATTGTGTCATTGCTGTCTCAAGTGCGGAATCTTCGTACATCCGTGGATGACGTCTCCGCAGAACGTGATATTCTCATGAAAGACAAGAAAATACTCGAGGCTCGGTTGCAAGAGGCTGCAGAGCGATTGGAAGATCTGGCGAATGGAGACAGTCCTTCGATGCGAAATGCCGCCGGCATGGACCGCGAGATCTTGGAGCTCAAATCAAAGATTGCCCAGCATGAAGATGTTTCCGTAGCAGCAGTGGGCAAGATGCGACGCGCTGAAGCCCTCAATACGGAGATGCAGAAGGAGCTAGCCGCCGAGCGAGAATCGAATGCTCACCTCTTCAAAGACAAGGCTGCACTGGAGAAGCAACTCAAAGAGGTTCAGCTTCGATGCATGGATTTGGAGACTAAGGGGTACTCCTCCGCTAGTCAGGATATTAAATTCCTTCACAAGCGAGTGAAAGAGGTAAGTTTGCTCATCTTATAGTACAATTGTGGCTCGTTGCTAACAGCAGATTAGCTGGAAACTCAACTGGAAGACCAAGAGTCTAAGTATAATGCTGAGCAGCGTTCGGTTCGAAACGTCGATCGTACCGTCAAGGACCTACAGTCTCAAATTGAACGAAGAGATAAGATGAACGCCCAGTTATCTGATGATATCAATAAATCCCGAGACAAAATCGAGCGTCTCCTCCAAACCATCGAAGAACTGCAATCATCCGACTCTCAAAGTCAACTTCAAGCCAAGCGTGCAGAACGAGAGCTCCGCGAAGAGAGAGAGAAAGCACTTCGAATGGAAAGAGAATTGGAGGCTTGGAAACAACTCCGCGTCGAAAGGGGTAGTGTTGTTGGTCGAACGAACACCCTGAATGAGGTCGAAAGTCGCCGTGGAAGTGGCGTCTACGTTGCCAATGGCACAGTTGAAATTCCTCAGCGGAAATTTAGCAACACGAAAGGATTCCTTTAAAGTGTCCGGGGTCTAATGCTTTTATTTCTTACTCATTTATGAGCATTTTTTATTGTGTGCTATGGCGTCTACTGGAGGCATTGGAGAAATTTGTGTGCTTTTTGTTCATGGGAAGGCTGTGGTCATCAGGCATCGAAGGTCAATGTACAGGCGAAGGAAGATTTTATGCAGAATGTTTTTATTGTTTATTGATGTTTATATGAACTTTGTACGTATTATAATGGTTATATCAAGGAGAATTGCTTTTTCAATTTCATAAAAGATTTCAAAACTACCTGTAACATGAACTTATTTCAGTCGTCATGCTTCTAATGTAACTAATTGCGGGACACAGTGTACCGATCATTTGAATTTAGTCGGAGTTTTGTGTACTTCAAAACAAATGAAGGTTGTTAGTGCATCATCAAGACATTATCTCGGACTGGAAATGAAATAATTCTTAAAGGCTCAAGATTAATACAGCATCACAAAATTTTCTACTGCCATGTCGTGTCTTTGTCTGCATTTTTGGATGAAATGTTAGGGCAAGCGAAATCGTCCAAAAGGGGATTAGCGCAGAAGGAGTCGACGTCTGCGTTCTCTCCGACCTTAAATTCACACCTCTCAACGACTTCAACTCCTTCGCCCACGCGTTCTTCTTTGGCACCCCGTGTACAAAAAAGGACTTATTCTCGTGAATTCGGTCAAAATGGTGAGTGAACTGCGCATTTGGGATGTTTTGGCCAAACAGCCTTTTTTTTGCTAATCGTTATATACCTTGCACAGGCACGAAACAGCGAAAAAGCGCAATCGATGCTTTTCCGCTTTCGAGCAGCACAAGCAGCTGATCTTGGAATTCTCGATATTGGACGCACTCGTCGTCCCAAAGCCATCACACAGATCGACTCAATACCAACCGCTGAGAAATGGCGGGGCCAGGTGCTCAAAGAGATTTCGCGAAAGGTATCGAGGATTCAGGATCCCAGTCTGAGCGATTACCAAATCCGTGACCTGAATGACGAGATAAACAAGCTTTTCAAAGAAAAATGGATGTGGGAAATGCAAATACGGAATTTAGGGGGGCCTAATTACATGCGCGGTGGTGGAAGAGTGTATGATGACGAGGGGCGCGAAATTCCTGGTGGAGGAAAAGGCTACAAATACTTCGGCCGGGCGCGAGAACTTCCTGGTGTCAAAGAAATGTTCGAAGCAGCTACGAGGAAAACAAGACCGGAAGAGGAGGACGAGACTGGCAGTGGTAAAAAGGCAGCCGAAATGCTCCGAAAACATGTCGATGCTGCGTACTTTGGATACGGGCGGGATGAAGAAGATGGGGCTTTATTGGCATACGAGCAAAAGCGTGAGAAGGAAGCAATGGAAAGCATGATAAAGCGTGGTGAAGATGACAATGAAGATGGCTGGGAACCCTTGCCTGGCGACGCTGGCGACGGTGTGGAATGGAGGCTCCCCACGCTAGAGGAAGTACAGGAGGAGCTTGTTGAGAGGAGACGTCGAAGACTTTTGGACAAGATCTCATAAACGCTGGGCTGTCTACAAATAAGTCGTCTGATGCCAGGCCCTGAGAATAAATCAACATTGGCGAAGATTCACTATCGATTGCACACAACTCCCCAGTGTCGGAATGGACTCTCAATTCTTGGTGATGAGATTAGTATTATTATAAATGTACATATACGTCTATTTTAACATCGAGTTTGGCGTTATCTCTATATCATCCTGCTGTTGCTCTTCTCTTTTCCGGTCTTTTCTCCGCCTGCCTGCAATTTTATCAGCTTCTATTTTTGCTTTCCATTCCCCCTTCTTTCCGAAGGAAGGCTCTTCAAGACGAGCTCTTTTCCGCTCGGATAATTCCAGCTGTAGGTCATCCAGGATAAAGCTCCCCATTTCACCTGCTCGCCACTTGTGTACGAAATGAAGTGCAGCTTGGTCACTGTTGGGTATCCCGCCTTTTCCGAGAAGACCTGTTTGGTGAGCAAATTTTTCAAGAAAATGATTAATATCGTTGGTAGGTTCGCACCACTTCTGGTAGACGTCCGGCCGGTTTTGGTTGATGTGATATAGGAGGTAGTCTGCGATTGTGACTGGGGATATAATCGTGTCTTTGACACAACCGCAAAGAGCCAACTTCAGCATTTTTTCTCCATCAGGCATATAAGGGACAAAGACTCCTGGCGTATCCAAGACGTAGACTGCAGATTGATCCGGGTCGTTCAAGATCTTGATTGGCGTTCCCACTTTGCGTGTTATACCAGGCTGGGCGCCTGTACTCGCGGCCTTGGGTTTAAACACCCCTGTGTTCCGAAGGCAGTTTATCAACGTCGATTTTCCCACATTTGGCATGCCCACCACCATCACCTGACATGAGCCGAAGGCTTGTAGTCTTTGTGCATCTGATTTCAATTGTTGCAATATCGGCTTTGCGGAAAATGCGAAAGTGGAGGTTGTATAAAACACGGGGGTTTTCTCGTCGAGTTTGCGTATCCGTTCTTTATGCTACAGGCTCGTAGTCAGCGCCTATCTAGTAAAACGGACGAGCCTTCTACCTTTCGGAATACACTGTCGCTCTCTAGCAAGTCTCGCTTCGTATACACGATGAGACGCTTTTTACCCCCTAGAGCCTCCTCGAACAGAGGATTTATCGATGTAACTGGAATTCGTATATCTCGGCATTCAATGACATAGTCCACTGAGTCCACCTTGTTCTTCATTTTTTCCAGGCCGGCCTTATGATGACCCAAGAAATACGACCTCGGAATCGACTCGGAGAAGGGGAACGCCGTGCGCGGGATGAATTTGGCGGCCATGGCTGTAAGAGGGAGTTGGTGTCAGAGCAGAAGTTCAAATATTTTATAAGACATTGTTGACTTACCCTCTATAAATGGTCAAATTCATGAGAAAGGACTGGAGAAAGTTAGTCGCATCGAAATTGCGCGATAAGATAAATAAAGCCGGAAAAGATATCGGCAGAATAAACAAAGGCGGTGAGGCCGTCGACGCCAATGACGTATCGATACGAGGATTTTGATTTCCGATCTTGAGGTCTTTTATTTTTTTATCTTTTTACATACATAGACTTTCAATAACAGATTGGTTTCTTCAGCATGAAAACCTTCTATAAGTTTTCTAAATTACGTCCAATTGGTCTTCTTCGAAGACGATGACATCTTTACTATAACACTTAATTCAACACCTAGATCGATAAATACCCCTCTCTCACACCAACAATGGAGTCGAAACGATCCAAGATGACTTTGATTTCGGCATTTCGCCCAAAGTCAACCAGGCCAACGTCTTCACTGCGGCACCGACATGACAGAACGTCCCGGCGTCGTCAGACAGACCAGCCAGATGCTTCTGATCATGAAAACGACTCGGATGCTCATTCAATAATCACCCCGTCAAAACACACCCCGAGGACATGGCGCATATTGAAAGGATCTGTTGCTACAGGAGGGCCTTTGCGACCATTTCGTCTTCTTAAGCAAGATATCCTCAACCTTCGCAGACGATATGTTTCCGACTGGGCGTTCTTCAACCAACAGATATTGGCATCTGCGATCTTCGTCTTCTTTACCAATCTGCTCCCCGGAATTACCTTTGCAAGTGACCTCTACGTTTTGACGGGTGCCAACTGGGGAACAATCGAAGTCGTACTCAGCACCGGCCTTTGTGGCATAATCTTCTCCTTGACATCAATCCAGCCATTGACTATCCTAGGAGTCACCGGACCATTTTCTGTGCTTGGAGAGACTATATATAGTTTGACTCAAGATTCTTTCAAGGTACTTGAACATTTTTTTTTAGCTTCATTAATCCATACCTAATCGCTCAGATAGATACCCTTTTTACCTTTCATAGCATGGTCGCTAATCCATGCCGGCTGGCTTCATTATCTACTGGCTATATTCAATGCGCATGATTGGACAATGCGTTATGTAACGACATTCTCAACGGAGATTTTCTCATTGCTGAACAGCGTGATCTATTTCCACAAGGCAATTCAAGAACTTCAAAGAGCCCATGAAAATCTATCATTCGCGGCTTTTCTCTACGCCATTATTGGGGCTATTGGTACCATGCTTCTTGCTATATTTTTATCGACAGCCGAGAGCTGGCGACCGCTTTTCCATCGATACGTGCGTCTAGGGCTCTCAGAGTATGCCGCTGCAATATCGATAATCATCTTTATTGGAATCCCACACATTGGAGAACTTGCGCAACTAGATAAGATGACACTGAATGTCAGCAACTCTTTTCGGCCCACGTCTCCAGATCGTGAAACCTTCTTTGTCGAATTCTGGAAGCTGCCTGTAGGCTGGATATTTGCTGCTATCATACCTGGCATCATCATCACTGTGCTCTTCTTCTTCGATCATGAAGTCAGCTCAATTATATGCACGATTGACCGCTATGGCACTCGGAAGCCTGGGGGTTTCGCATGGGATATAGTCTTGTTAGGAACAACGACAGCGATGTGTGGCATATTGGGTATCCCTCCAGCAAACGGACTGCTTCCACAAGCACCTCTTCATTCCGAGTCTTTAATGCACACGGAAAAAGAGCAATACACGATAACTGTAGACGGCGAGGAAAGGACTGAGTCACGTGAGATTAGAGGTGTTTATGAACAACGTTGGTCAACATTTCTGCACGCCGGTGGTATCATGCTTTTTGTCAGCCCGCCGTTTATGAAAGTCTTGGGATTGACTCCAACAAGCGTGCTTGCTGGCCTGTTCCTTTTCATGGGAGAGCAAAGTCTGTCGGTAAAGTATGGAAGGTCTGTATGGGCACAATGATTGACACGTACTAACTATAAGTCTTAGTCCTATATTGTATCGTCTTTTCTATCTCTTGACGCCACCTTCTGAGCTCCCTCTTCTTCCCGCCACTCTCCACAGCGAAGGCTCAAAATCCGAGAGACCGTCCTATGTTCCAATACACCTCTACACAATTCTTCAAATCGTCCTTACAGCAGCGATATTCGTTCTAACCCTAACAAAAGGCGCTCCTGCTTTTCCGGTGCTGATTATTGCTCTGGTACCTTTTCGTCTGCTCGTGATGAAGCGATGGTGGAACCGTGAAGTTCTTCGATTTGTCGATGCATGGGCTTGTCGTGAAGGGACTCCCGAGGACGAAGAGGACCAAAAAGCTGAAAGAGAGATGGGAGATCAGATTGACGAGGCAGTATTTGCTACGGATGCGTATCCTATGGAACGTTTGAACAGCAATGCCGCGGATCTGCATCCCTGATTCAATTGGTCTCTATCCTAAGATTTGCGGCCTGGGATTTTAGTGGCCCCCGCAGATACTCATGTTGTACGGCTTCATGTTATGACTGGACAAGTCTTGAGCTGTCTAGGTCTCGAGTTTTATTTGGGGTGACGAGGAAAATTACTGATATGATGACTTTTGTAGACATCTAGTAGATATAAAAAGACTAAAATGGAAATACTTCTCTTTCAGGTCTATTAGTTGTCGCTATTAATTGATTCTAATTAAGAGATAGCTTCGACGTTCAATGCTATATTCGGTCGAATATATCAAGGCAAAATAGAACCCAAGTGATTCACACCTTATGTATGAGGTTCACGGTATCTCAAGTTCTCCACCCCTGCACAAAGTCGTGAAGCCGGTCAATGACAACACCAAAAATAGCATTTACACTGTCATTGATCAGCTGTTCGAAGTGTCGGATTGCCTCTTCCTCTGTAAGCTCTAAATGAAAGCGCTCTTTCACCTTAAGCACAGCCTTATCGGGCTCAACCCGGATGTCTGGGATATTAGCATCAACCATAAGACTGAAAAGATTGAGAATCAGGTTCGCTGATTTGCGGAGAGTGGTGTATGCCGTAAAGCAGTGCTGTTTGAATTGAAGGTAGTGCTGGGAGTCGGCGCCACCCATTCCTTCGACCATCTCTTTGCATAGTTTCATCATTGGCGCAAACGGCTTGGGGTCTCGCCCAAGAATGAAGCCAAAATCGGCGTGAAAGAAGTGACCGTCCGGAGCAAGAAGGAGGTTTTCAAGATGACGATCGCCGACACCGAGAAGGTACGTGACGACACAATAGCCGGCGCAGGACCTGATGTAAATGTCCATCGTCTCCCTGCGTACTCCAAGCGGTTCGGACTCGTCAGGGTTGTTCGCTCTAAGATATGCGAGAATGGAGCCTTTGTATTTGGCTGATGCCGCTGAAAGAGAGGTTGAAGGAATAAATTGTGCAGCCCCAGCTGTTGATCCTGTCGCTAGGATGCGATACGGTGTTAGTCTAAGGTCCAGGTTCTCTTTTTGTAAAAGACGGTCCATAAGTGTGATAATTTGAATGACCAGTTGGTCCTGGCGGAGATCGTCACCAACTTTAAAGTGAACAGGGTACTTGCGGCCATCAGAAGTTTTGAAGTTGAGAAGAAGTGGGGAAAGGGAAGACTTGAAGACATTGGAGTCTTCGGGGTAGCACCCAGTTATTGTGACGCTTGGGTCTAGAGGAAGAGGGAGAGGCGGATCAATGTTGACGATTTCATTTTTAGGGTCCTTCAGGTATTTCTTTAATTTTTCGATTTTCACCGCACGATTCTCCCTGGAAAAACGTATCTCCTTGGCAATCCGTGTCAGGACAGTGATTAGTTCGCCCTGTCGCAAGAGAGTCTTTCGATGTTCAGGGTGCACCTTCTCCAGTTCTGTCATGAAATAGAACTCAACTCTTGCAAACAGCCGCCGGTGTGTTTCAATGTTGGCGATGCCTGTTTCATCACATTCCACCATGAGATACCAATGAAGGTAGTTGCCTAGCATGAAGTTGTTGGCGGCTCGAGTAATAAGAAAATCCGCAAGAGATGAGTCTTGTGCCGCTTCCTCAGCACTACCATCTGACGTTTTCTCAAATTTCAAGGCTTGTACCAATTGCAATAGATATAAAAGAAGTTCGTCATCGCCAGCTTTTCGCAAACGATTAACGGCATATGTACGAACAGAAGCGTTATCGAATGTTGGTCCAAGTAGCTCCAAAGCATCATCCACATCAATTTCAGTCCAGCTGGGTAGAATTGCCTTTGCCTGTCGAGCCTCGCCGACATCTCGCCAGTTTACTGATTTGACAAATTTTGTGAGTGCGTTTTTATCCCGTGTCAAGTAAAATCTGAAACGCCAGATCAAATCCTTTTCTTCGGCCGTCAATTCATGTGCCGGGCCGTACGACATTATGACATTCAGCTCGTCTCGATTCTTCGGATTTGGTTTCAAGTCACGGTCCATAGCACCAGTTCTGTGGCTTCTAACAAGCCTCCTGTGTTTGTCTTCGCAGGGGTTCCCCGTTTGCCCTGCTTCTGGGTCATAAACTCTTACGACTCGGTTGTTGCCTGCGTCGGGTGTTTCTTCAATTCCCGGCCCCAACTGGACTTCCGGTGGTGGCTTATGGGGGACATGTTGGTTTGTTTGTGCGTGCTGTGCATAAGTCGAGACCGGAGGAGCAGGATATTCGTGATCAGCCCAAATTATGGGGTGATCAAAACGAGGAAATTCAACATATAGGACAAAGTTCTCGTCGTCGAAGTCGGACTCTTCTGAGTCTTCTTCTCCGTCTGCCTCTTCTCTCTGTCGATTCGTGTCCTTGATCGTCTGTAGCCTGGCAGCTCTTTTTCTACCAGCTTCTTCTGCGCTGATCTTGATCTTTTCCAATTGACGAAAAACCAACTGGTCCAGCCAGTCTATGCGATGAAGCTCTCCCATTTCGTGCTTTTTGATGAGCCCCTCAATCCGTTCAAGCTCCAGTTCTTCGGCGGACGGATCGAGCGGCACTGAATCGTTTATCTTTCGGCGTTTAGCAGGTGGCATTGCTGGGGTGGTGGTCGAAGAGAAGCCATCGGCAGCTTTGTTCCTGTGTATTTTGCATTTTTGTCTTCCCATCCTTAACTTGCCATCAGCATCAAATAGAGATATCGTGGTCCCGCCGAATGGGACATCGTGGCTGTAGGAAGCACTCCCTCCCAAGGGCGATAGGTCCCAGACTGTAATGGCTAGCTGCGATTGCAAAGGCACATCCTTGACAGCCACGGGCATCTGTAACCACTCATTCCATGTCCGGCTTGTCTTGAAAGTCCTGTATGACGTCTGCAGAGGAACGCCCAAAGGCTTGGAATCAGACCATAGCTGGGCTGTTACGAACAGATCCGACACGGAGCTTTGATTCGAGGCTAAATGCCGCAGTTCGGGGTTCTTCAGGAGGGTCGAAAACGGTAGTTGTTTTTGTTTGCCTTCTAACGCACCACTTGGAAAGCGATTAGCTGCTCTACTTTGAAGCCTGACAATAAGAGGTATAACCCCGCCTTACATCTTGACGTGCACGGGGAAGTTAACTTGAGTTGAGGTCGCAAATGTGAACGCTTCCATGCTGAGAGCTTTATGCTGGAGTGCTAGAGGCTCTCATCGACAAATCAAGACACGAGGAGGTCCAGCAACTCTGACATCTGACAGTGAGAGAAATGGGTGATGCGGTTAAGCTTCAGCCAGACGCTGATTGGCAGTCGCAACCCCAGGAGAGCCTAAACCACTTTGGGCCGAGATAGCTCTCGAGCCCCACCTTGGATCACGTGGGCTCTTATCACGCGTTTCTCATTTTCGCGTTCCGCGACGCATCGCATCATCATTTTTCGCAAAAGTGCTCTCAAGTTGCGCTCGACGCATCCCCAAACGCCTTCACATCAGCCTGCGATATTCAATACTCAACACGTCTAGACCTTGCTTTGTCTATGCGATAACATACTAGCATCGCCCACTCCGAATTGTATCGTGAAAACATCAAAGCGAGGAATCGCATATCGAACATGGCCCCCGCGAGAGTGGAAGAACCATTTCTCGATCACTCGCCGTCGCCCGTGTCTTCATCCGATAAAGAAAACCGAACACTCCCCATTTCTCGAAGAGGAAAGCGAAAGAGCGACCAAGGCATGCCCTCCCATGCCTTACCCTCGGAGTCGTCAACTACCAAGCGGAGAAGATTGGCTGAAAAAAACACAAATGCTACCCAAAGCCAAGTGCGGCCATCGCAAAAGCCCACTTCCGACTTTTATGACCCTGACCAGGATGTCACCGAACGTCGTGAGATTAGGAAGAGCTTGCGGAATCTCACCCGCGATTTGCATGGTAAAACTACAAATACAATGAATGGCCCCTATGAATGCTAACTCGCAATCTAGACTATAGGAACGAGTATCTTCAGGCAGGAAACAAGGGTATTTTGAGTACGATCCAAAAGGCGAACGATATTTTCGTCCGTGTTAAGCAGACCTCCGACGCGACCGTCGACTCTCATCTTTTAGTCAATGCGGCGGATTTGTCATATAAGAAATCGGCACAACTCGCGACGGATGGAGCAGTTGCTGGTATTGATGTTGATGAGTTTGTCTCCAAATGCATGACTTTCATGCGCCAGGGCCCGACAGCCGAGCCTTCCTCGATTCCTAGTAGCACGCAACGACGAACACAACGGCGCTCAGATGGCGCAGATAGTGATGAAGAAGAAGGAGATGCACTGAATTGGGATTGGTTAGGTCGAGCAGCATGCTTCCCTCATAATGCCCGTCCGTCGTTGACCGGCTTTCTCCTCGGTCCCTTATCAGTTCAGAAACGCAGTCGGCAGTTTACGCAACGAAGAGCGGCCAATCGCATTGATACATCGCGGGTAGTACAACCACAAGAATTAAGAGAAGAGGACTTGGACAAGCAGGAGACGTCTAACCTCACAGCAATGTGCACAAATATCAATAAGCTTCTGCGGAAAACTCAGGAAGAAAATCAAAATGCTGTCAACGAGGAATTGAGTGCGCTGACGGAGGAGCCCACTCCAGAAGAAGTTCAAGAGGTCATGGACAAACACAATATCTCTGATGATGGGGGTATTTCACTCTTCCGATTTTGCATCAACCCTGATTCATTTGGACAAAGTGTGGAAAATCTTTTCTACGTCAGCTTTCTCGTTAGAGATGGCATCGTTGGTGTTTCTCTAGATAGTCGAGGCTTGCCTACTTTGCGTAAGTTTTTTTTTGTTGTCCCTGTCGTAGAGTTTGAGCAGCTAATGATATCATCGGAACAGAGTCGGCAAAACCGTTTGCTCCAAGTGAAGCACAGGCCAAGGGCGTCCAAAGACACCAAGCGGTCTTCAGCCTTGACTTTGATATCTGGCAGGACTTGGTCAACGTCTATGATCTGAAAAACAGGAAATGCATCATCCCACATCGGAATGAAGAAGAGTATGAAAACAACCGGCCGCAAGGCTGGTACAGCTAAAGGAATTTGCCCGCTCTTATTTAATATTGTTGATACCCTCGGCCTTTAGCCAATTAAGACGATAATATTACTTCTGTCATATTTACCACAGCCGTTTTTGACAGGGAATCCAATGCGGGCATCCCCTATTAGCTCAGATTCGTCTTAACATAGTGAATTCCCTAGATGAGCTGTATAGATTCCCGGTTCTTATTTTCAGAGAGCTATCGGCCGTAGCCAGCCTGAAATTCATTATTGTGTTAGTGTTATGCACACATCTTGACGCTAGCAGCCAGAAAGTAACCTGACACCACGGCGATTGCCCAATGCGGACAAATACCTCGGCAGGCGGAAGTGATTTCTCTCCAGCCCGGAAGCCCAGGCCCGGGGCGACTTTGTCTTCTTAATAAGCTCTTTAATGTTCAGAAATTATCTTAGTCATTTGGACTTTCAGACTTTCAGAAAGACATCGAAAGGGCCTGGGGGATCGTGCATCGCTTAAATAGAGCGTCTCCCCCAGGAAATTATTAGGCTGCCTACGCTGCAGTGACATCACCGTTTCCGGCTGTCTCCAAAATCCTCTTCCTTTTCCAAGCCCAATCGCAGACCCCAATCATCCAAGAAACAAAAAATAATTGCTCTCTAGAGCTGGAGGAAGCATTCACAATGGGCTCGAAATTATTTCCCGGCGATCCGACCAAGGTCATGGTGATCCGCCAGGTCACACCGCAAATCACCACCTTCAGCGTCCCGTTTTCGCGCTTTGGTTTGATCAAATTTGGAGGGAGGGGCACGCTTGGTATTTGACATGCCCTATCTAGTTCATAGTGTCGAAATGCACAACTAATATGCGCATCCTTTTGTAGTGAAATTGGCCACTGGAAACATGCTCGTTGTATCCCCCGTCGCTCTCACGCCCGAAGTCCAACAGACGATCTCATCGCAAGGAGGAAATATCAAATACATAGCTGCACCAGACTTGGAGCATCATATATACTTATCTGCCTGGAAGAAAGCATTTCCCGATGCAGATATCATCGCGCCGGAGGGGCTATACGAGAAGCGTCAGAGCAATCCCGAGCAAAAGGACACGCAGTTCACCCACATTCTCACCAAGGCTAACAAGCATGACATCCACATATCAGAGGAGTTCGATAGGGAAATCGACATTGAATATGTTGACGGACACGGGAATAAGGAAATCGTGTTCCTGCATAAACCGACAAAGACGATGATTCAGGCCGATTTGATCTTCAACCTCCCGGCGAAAGAGCAATACTCGCACACCAACGAATCGCCAACATCGGGCATTTGGACGAAACTCTTCAGTCCACTCATCTCAGCAAATCCACCACCTGCGAAATGGCACAAGCGCTTTGTGTGGTATATCACTGCTAACGACCGCAAGAGCGTTGGGGAATCCGCTGCGCGCATAAACACCTGGGACTTTGACCGAATTATTCCTTGCCACGGAGATGTCATCGAAACCGGAGGAAAAGCAGTGTTTCAAAATGTTTTTGAATGGTTTTTGAACGGGACGAAGCTGTAATTTCGACAGGGTTGTAATCTTTGTTATATGTATTTCTATGCGAAACCTGTCAGAGACATAAACTGTAATAGTATCTAATTAACATCTTCACAACTTCACTGTATATCCATTAGCTCTTTAACTAAAAGTAGAAAACTCCCAAAAACATTACCGGACAAGACCATGGTAGCATCGCATCGGGTACGGGCCGTTTCAACCACAACTCGTTTCTCTCTCACCGTCACAATTTTCCTCACACGGCAGGTTAGTCATGTCATCGCAGACACCGGCTTTGATTCCTTCACAAATATTGTCATGATCGGCCTGTGTCCTTACCGCATATCAGCCACAGCATCAGCTGATGACCTGCGGGGGTGCGCCCATCACCGTCTTGATTGGGCCGTGGAACGGTCTCGAGCTTGATTTTGCCGATCGACAACTTTTGACACCTGACAACTCATCGTCGGGATTCGACAGACTAGTAACGCCTTGTTTCTCATTGATCATGCCTCTTTTCCCGACCTCCCTTGCGCTTCTGGACGCCCAACCCCAAGCTGCCACAACCTAGGCTGCATCGACTGCGCACAGGGATTGGCTATCAAACACCCCGGATGTCCGGCCATTCGCTACGACTCCTCTCGCGACTGGCTAGAAGCTGAAGCATCTTGCGTCACAGAGCTGCAGATCGAGAGAATAGAATACCAAGGAAAAACTTTGGGCCACAGCCTCTGATGTCAGGAATCTCAGAATGTAGCCTGCACGGCTTAAATTCAACCACCCCCCTCTCTTGTCTCTCTTGATTTCTTGACCTGCTTGACAATTTGGCCAGTGCCTTTACCTTTTTGATCTATTCTCACCAGCCACAACTCAACATGCCGGTCATCTCACGCCTCTTTTCGGTTGTCCTGCGCGTTGCAGAGCTTGGCTTTGCTGCAGTAAGCTTCACCAAGCCACCTTTACACCCTTACCCACAATCATTAACCTCACCTTCACTAGGTTGTTGCCGGAGTAATTGGTCACTATCTCCACTTGCAAGACAAAGGTGAAGGTGACCCACGGAAAGGCCGCGAGATCTACACCGAAGTCATAGCTGCTCTATCGCTGCTGCTGGGTTTAATCTGGCTGATCCCAACTGCGCATACCTTTTTCATATGGCCACGTAGGTTTTCTCTTTACTCGGACAACGACTACATGCTAATTCTCCGCGACAGTTGATGTCATTATATCCCTCTGCTGGTTTGCAGCCTTTGGACTCCTGGTCGACGCCGTTGATGATTCTGCGTGTGGCTCCACCTTCGACTGGGACGGCCTCTTCAACGATAATTTCTGCTCCAGATGGAAAGCTGCCGAGGCATTTAGCTTCTTGTCGGCTATCGTTTGGCTCGTTTCTGGTATCCTCGTATGTCCATGCAGAGGTCGTCGATGTTTAGGTCGATACTGATAACCAACTTACAGGGAATATACTTTGTGTGGCGTGTTGACCGCCCTCGCAGAGGCTATATCTATGGACGTTACGATGTCTGAGGGACTCCTAATGCGTATTACTCTGACATGAGCCAGAGAAGTCGAGACACCACGGCGCTCATGATATTATGAATCTTTATACCCATTCTTCTTACCTAATTTTGCTTCTTTTCAGCGATTTTCGTTACGAACACGGTTTAGCGATAGCAACATCTAATTGTTATGTTAAATACTACTTGATATAATTAATCAATAATTGCACATCGAAGATTTGGGTTCGCTTCATAGTTATGTATCCCTCGACCAATCAGCATCTGAAACCGTTGCACCCGTTGCACGTGCCGGCGATAGCGCATTATTTGTCTTATGCATCAGCACTGCCCTGTCGTCTCATCCACACCATCAACATGTTTTATCAGAGCGCTTAATTACTATCATCGTTTAAACGCCTGTTTGAATATAAGTAGTCGCCGGTCGAAGCGATCAGCTTATCCCGTCTTCATCCGGAAGAATACTTTTCAATCAATCAATTGATGAATTAGGCCTCCCACACCATTGACATCGATGTTCTAGAAAGTTTATATACATCAATTGCTATATATATATACATATATATATTATGACAGCAGAAAATAATGCCTCTGATTCATCAACGAATCAGGCAACGGACTCTGCGGATGATGTTGTCATGAAGGATCTCGAATCAGGCGACACAAGAAGCAACAGGGCTGTCAACGTAGACAGCCACGAAACAACAGACGAAATCGCTCGGTCCGATGACTCTCTTGATTTTCCTGATGACGAGGCAGAACACGGCCTGCTGAGTGGGCGAAGCAGTCGCCATGCAGAGACAGGAGCACAGTTCTCTTCTGGTTCACGCCGATCAGGGCGTTGTGCATCAATCCTTGGAGGCCCACAGCCTCCGCGCAAACATCGCATTGAGCCGTTCTTTAAGAGCTTTCAGACTGCACCCATTCGGATGGTAGACAGGTTGTTGCCTACCCAGAAATCGCAGCTGATAGCTTTGGGTGTGTTCCTTGCGCTATGGGCGACGATATTTTTGACAATTTTGGATTGGTCCATTGTCCGCCCTGAAGTTCCGGGATACGGAGCTCCAAATCGCTTGTCGTGTGGATCGAGGCTATGGTAAGTATCATCAGTTGTGTCATAGTATATGTAACATGTCTGACAATCACATAGGCATAATAGCACCCAATGTGGAATTGATGGAGATGCTTGTCGCCCTTTTGATACCGATGGCTTCGCGTTCAGATGTCCTGCCGGCTGTCTTGGCGAACTTATTCTCGAACCTTACGCTGTAGGCGATCAGGAGGTTAATTATAAGAGCCTCGTTATTGGAGGTGGCTCGGAAATCGATAGCTATCGGGGTGATTCTTTCATCTGTGGCGCTGCGTTGCATGCCGGCGTCATCACTAATGCGGCTGGAGGCTGTGGTATCCTCCGACGCACCGGCGAAAAGAGTTCATTTGGATCTGTGAAACGGAATGGCATTTCAAGTTTCTCGTTCGACTCTTACTTTCCGCTGTCGTACACCTTTGAGAAAGGAACCGCGGTCTGTCGCGATCCCCGGTGGCAGTTGTTTTCGCTATCTGTGTTTTTCACAGCGGTCATCTCGCTGTGTACTACGTCGCCAGCCGTGTTTTATGGTTCCGTCTGGTTCATATCTTGGTTTCAAGTCGCACTGATCTCAGACCCTCCGTTCTCCTCGGACTATCTAGAGGTTGTCTCCACCGCGATGGGTCGTTTGTTGCCTGCCGCCTTTTGCGGCTGGGCCATATATCGCTTTTCTGTTCGAGACACACTGACAGGCCTGACTGCACAATGGGAGAAGACGATCCTGTGGCTCGGACCGTTTTGGGTCGGGGCACTAAACACCGATACCTTTGACAAGATCCCCATCTCACGTCTTACTCCACACGACATCAAACAACAACCGGGAGCAATTCCAGCACTAATTATCATTGTTGGCTTTATCGTGACGGCCGTGGTCAGCCAAGCCTATGTGATCTGGACTGAAGGCAAATTGCCTCGTTATTTGGCGCTTTACGGCCTCATGGGTGGCTCATTGATTGTGATGATCCTCCTCCCGCAACTAAACCTCCGTATCCATCATTACATCCTCGCATTGTTATTCCTCCCCGGAGTCGCATTTCAAACTCGCCCATGTCTTATCTACCAGGGCCTCCTGGTAGGGTTCTTCATCAACGGCATCGCGCGCTGGGGCTTTGACAGTATACTTCAAACACCCGCAGCACTGCTCGGAGACGCGCAAATCGGCAGTCTTCTGCCTAATATCACCACACCTATTATCGACGCAAACAGCATTTCGTTCTCCTTCAAGAGCTTTCCCCAGGACATTACCGGAATTGCAGTGCTGGTGAACGACGTATTACGCTCCCACGTATACGTTGACGCTCCTTCTTCTATCATCGCCAGCAATGATACCGTCGAAGAACAAGATGCTGCTATCCCGGACACATTAAGTTTTAACTGGACTCGTCTTCATCAAGAACTACCCGAGTATTTCCGATTCTCGTACATCAAGACAAGTTCGCTAGGAGGACTCTGGTATGAAGATTTCACCAAAGCCGGGGTGTTGAAAGCAGATGGGGAATGGGTTGAAATGGCTCCTGGACCGAGTCGGTGATTTCCTTTTGTCTTTTGAAGTTATTGGATACCCTTCTTTATTATTATTATTATTAGATGGTTAGAATGTCGTGAACATGGTTAGAATGTCGTGAACAGAAACGGCAATTTGTATGGCTGTTGGATTATTTTTATGCTATAGAACTTGACTAGACTCACTGTTTTGCCTGGCTGGATGTAGTGTTCCCTACATGTAGCCCTTTTCGATGTTAACATGGAGTTGCAGAACATCACTTTGGCCAACTTGAGTATCTTCCTTGCCGTGGGATACCTGACATACATACAAGGACATCAAAATGATGGAGTAAAAATTATACAAAAAGCCCGATATCAAATGCCTGTGCTCAGAATTATGTCACAGACATATAGCTTCATCATAAAATCCTAATAAATAGTCACATCCGATCAATACCAAAAGTACACATGCTAATAGATAAGAATACAACCGAGAAATTAAAAAAGCAGCAGTATATATTACGATTTTGCGTATTTCTTGCACTTCACTTGTACAACTTCTTGCTCCCCATCATTGCCAACGACAAGAGCGCTCAGCTTCTTGCCGTAGACACATCCCGAGTCAAGGCCCTTGGTGTACTCTTGAATGTTTAAAGATTTGCCCGCGTCGTGACCGTATATAATAGTCGTGGTGCGCGACAGAGCACCGTAGACTCCGTCTGCCGAACTCTGAATGTGTTTATACAATAGTTCCTGGTATTTGTTGTATAGCTAAGGGTATTGTTAGAGACTGTAATAGAAAAAAAAGGTATGGGGGGACATACTTTAAACCATGGCACGCCGTCCTTCTTGCTCGCACTTGGAACATGAGTATCCAAGTCGATAGTCCGCATGGTCATGACACTCGACAGATCCTGTCGCTCAAGGGCAACGCCCGGGACTATTCCACCGTGAACGACGACAACATCGCCTATGCCGTTAATCTGTCCGACTTTGAGTATCACCGGACAGTCCTTCAGCCAAGAGGCTTGCTCGTCGGTCAATTCTCGAGCGACTTTGCGCTGAGAGACGTCGTTTGAATTGTCATCCTTTTCAGGGTGACTGAAAGTATCGTCGTTTTTCATTTGGGACCGCAGGAGAAGAATGCGGTCCTCGTGGTTTCCGCGTACGCAGGATGCTTCTAATTCGCGCGCGAGATCGACGACGCCGGAGCTATCTGGTCCTTTGTGAATCATGTCGCCAGTAAAGATCAGGTGGTCTCCAGACTCGGCGTCAAAAGAGATCTTCTTCAAAAGGCGTTCCACTAGCTAACGTCAGTATTTTGTTCCCAAGAAATCCAACTTTTATTCCACTCACGCTCGTCTCTACATCCGTGAACGTCGCCAACAAAAATGAGTCTTCGCTGCTGAACGTCACCTGAGGCCCCTTGTTTCGACGCAGGTAACAACGCTGGGTCAAGGCTCATCATGGGCACCACATTGGCGAGAACGGGTCGTGAATTTGTTCCAAACCAACCACCAACCTGCTTCATCGTTTCCAGGTCCAGTGCCCTGACTAAACCTGCCTTTTCTTCAAGGGCGGGTTGCAAAAACGAAGACCATCCGACGTAAAAGGCCGCGACGAGAACGAAATAGACGAGAACATATCGCCGGAACTTGGGAGCCGAAACCATGGAAAGGAAAAATCGCAATGGTGTCTCATGCGATGATTGCGACGCGGAAGCCGAACTGGCGCGCGGCCGCGAGCGAGAAGAACTCCAGTTGTTCTTCACGTAGTCGATCAATGGCCGTTGTCCTAGACTGCGCGGGAAACTCTGGAAGAATGCTGTGCCACCGCCGCCTCGTTTTTTTGGCGTCGTCATTTCGTCGTCGTCGTCGTCGGAGACAGCGAGGTTGTTAGGGTTCACATTGAGCGCTGGATGGTGCCGTGTATCGACGTTGAGTGGGCGCTTTTCGTCGGCCATGGTGAGCAAGAAAAGGGTGTATAAGACACGGTGATTATGTCTTTTATGTTGGGTTGTAATGTTTCCCTGCCATACTCATGGAGAACAACAAGAGAATGTCTGTTTGCTGTTTGCAAGAAGTCGTAGCAGTAACCCGAAGCGGAGGTGGGCTGTGGAAACCGGCTCACATCTGGCACTGCGCGAAGGCTTAGACACGCCAATCAAGAGCCAGCCCCAGCATAAATTGTTCGTAGTTAATTAGCAGCCAGCAAACTCAGCTCCGGAGGCTCAAACGTGGTGATGCTGGGCTGACATCGGGTGGGCACACGATCTCTTGCCGAGAAGCAGCAGCGAAGGGGCTGAGGTGTCTGCAGTCTTGGCAGCGAGCTAACCATTGGCCGCGCGTCCCCGCAAGTCTTGGCAAGTCCATTTGAGTCATTTCAATTGGCTCACATTGGAAGATGGACCCACTGTTATACTCTTGGGTCTCGGAGTTAATTATTCATTCCTGATGCATGTACACTTTGAATTCATTATTGTGATGCTATGCTGCTATCTATATTGCTCATACACCTCAACTTCTTTGAATCGAGCCTCTACCAGCCGCAGTATCTTCTCGTCGTAGAGCTCTTCCGCCTTTTTCCCGCCTAGAAGGACCTCCCTTTCATGGCGGGCGGCCTCCTCCTTGGTCATGCATACCAGCTTCTTTGCGTCCAGGGCGACCAGCCGCTGTTTTTCTTGAGCCCATTGGGGGTCAATAATGAATCCCTGAGGAGGGCGTTCCCAGGGGACGAGAGCTAGCCTATTCGTGAGTCCGCTGACCACACTGCGTCCTCTCCAGATCTCATCGAGCAAATATCCAACGTCCTCTTTGCTGAGCGGAATGCGCATTCCCTCGAGATGGTTACCTCCTTCGGCTCTCACGAGCTTGTTGACTAAAGACTGCAGATTGGCATGGACGGAATCGTTGACTTTGTCCCGGCCCTTGCCAGCAAGACTGTAGTCGATTGGATACCCAGTGACGTCGCAAATCACATGGTTGGCAATGGTGTAACCAAACACAGCCGGCATTGTTCCCAGAACTGGAAGGATTCGTACGCGGAAGTCGGGCAGCACGCCAAGCTCCCCAACCTTCCCTTTGGCAAATTCCTCTTCAGGGAGTGGCAGTAAAGATGCTTTTCCAGGTCCTGGTTTCTCAGTGGAGAAGACAACCGGGATACCAGAGCTCACCCCGAGCAACCGCAAGCGTTGGCGAGTACTGCGGGACAGAGGGTCTTCTGAGCTCGCAGATATGTCGGCAACCCCAATGCGTGTTGGGTCCGACTTGCAACCAGCGCCCATGGACGAAATTACAGGAATCGAGTTTTTATGACAATAGTGCAGCAGCTCCACCTTGGATTCAATGTTGTCGATACAATCAATAACGTAATCGGGTTTCTGTCCATTGGGGCCATTGAGTGACCAGGGGGCGAGCAATTTATCGGCAACATTGGCGCCAAAGAGTTCGTTTCGGCAGTCAATCTGCACCCATGGAACAATTTGCTCTAATCGCCGTCTGATGCATTGGACTTTGGGTGTGCCCACATCAGTCAGTGTAGCAACTGCGTGTCTGTTCAGCGATGACAGTGTCACTTGATCAAAGTCTATCAACCGAATCTTCGACACTCCAGAGCGGGTCAGGGCTGCTGTTGCATGCGAACCAACCCCACCACAGCCCACTACTATGATAAAAGACGATCGAAGTTTTTGAAGGCCGTCGGGAGTCAAAAAAACACGGTTCCGTGCAAGCTGTTCGAGTATGAGATCTTCGTCATAGTCGCCTTCTTGCGCTCGTCGAGCCATAGCTGCACCGCGTTCATCTTCCGGGCTTAATTTTGGCAGCGTGTCGGCGACTCCATATTCAGTGAGGGCTTCTGCGTGATGGCGGTCGTCCAGTCCAGGAATAGAAGCCTTCAATTTCTCCACTGCTTCACGTCGTTTGACCGACTGGAAGCCGAATATGCCGGCGGCGACAGCAGCTCCCGACAAGACAGCCGCCGCGGCGAGCTGGACATTGTGTGAGCCAGCTTGCCGCTGAAGCCACGAACTCATGCTCTCCTTTTCTTGTTCTCGTGGTTTCCCTCTTTGCTCAGGTTCTTTGCGTCTCGGTCTATCGTCTCGTGTTGTATATCGTGCGTAATCGTAGGATTCGTAAAATTCTTGGTCCGGGTAATTGTCTTCCGCGTATTCGTAAAACGAAGAGTAACGCCTAGAGTAGTGGTTAGCCATGGCGGGCAACAACAGTGAAATTGACCATGGCGAAGGATGATTTCATTCTGAAGGGGATAAAAAGTAGATACCTAATCGTGCATTGCTTGCTGCCCACCACTCCCACTGGACCACGACGGTGTCACGTGCAGGCACTCGCATAGAAATTGGTGACGTCTCGATGCAGAAGGCAAGTGCCAAGACTCAAGCCAAATGGTGTCACGTGCTCAAAAACCTCGGTCCGAAAATAATCCAGCTCGCCTAGCTCCGCGCTACTTATTCTCGGAACGGGATTTCCTGTCTTTTTCTCTCCAACAAACAATTCGACCGCTGAGTTGACTATCATCTCACAGGTAGAACTTTGTACGTTTCAGTGATGAAAGTCCTCACTTGAGCTTCCTGAACACGCTGGTCTCGCATTATCGAAGACCACATGGACTTTATCCCCTGCCCGTCTTATTGCGACGCTGGTGGAAGAAGACGTGTCCAAACGTGGTTGATGCAGGTGAACAGAAATCTGAGAGCCACTACAGTTCAGCCAGTGCAGTGATGTTGATGCTTTTTAACTGAACTTTTTGTGTCTTCGACTAGTTCGCCCTCTTGAAGATGTTTGTGCGTCCTTGCGAGGCTCCCGGCCATGTAATGACGGTGGTCCAGGAGTGCTCCCAAGTTCCACACTCTTCACCCCTTCGATTTACAACCTCAACCCTATACCATTTCTCAACCAGCATGGTTCCAATGATGCCTATATGATGACCCCAATACTTAGGACACCTCGGAGGCAAGGCACTACGGTGTTTGATGCTCCGCGTGTTGCCCTCGGGTAACCGCGTGCAGCAGGCCGCTGACGAGCCTTTACCCAAAGGTAGTTTTCAATCTGAACAGGCTACGGACATGCTAGGAGCACATTTTCCTTACGCGCACCCTTTTCTTCTCTTCATCTTGTGTCAATGGCGCATTAGTTTAGGCAAAAGAAATTTCTTCCCACACTAACTCATGACAGCTTCGCGTTCTGATGTGATCGCCTTATTTATAAAAAAGTAGGCAATCTAGTAGATTTTACTTTAATTGATTTCGTTTGTATGTTGTTAGCCCGGTGATGATCCATTGTATCCAAAAGCCAAAGTCTTAGGTATCCGGCAAACACATTTCTCATACTGCCTGGAGACCGGTGCGAACGAGAGAGCTAATCTGAGGGCTTATTTCATTCGAAATAAAACAAAATCTATGTCTGGAACTGTTCAGGTATAATATAAACTATCGTCGCGTGCATATAGACAGACCTACTTCTAAAAATATCAATTATTTATGCATAATGAAGTGGAGATAATGTAGAACGCCATTAAATGCCAGAACGCTATAATAAAATACAAGCCACGATGTCAAAGCCAAAACACAATCTTTTCAGCCCAAAAACTTTCCTACTCTTCCGCCAATATTCTCAAGATCCAGCAAGAATGTGTCATGCCCGAAGAGCGAAACATCCTCTCCCAGTTCGACATGCTCAACGTGCTTGTTGCCAGCTGCGATCAAGGTCTCTGCAATCTCACGCTGCTGCCACGCCGGAAAGAGAATATCACTTGCAACACCCATAACCAGTACGGGATGATCCCTCAAAGGCGCCATGCCACGAACAAGATCCTCGGGCGGACCAGTCGTCAACTCGCCGGTGGCTGGCTCGTTCATCGGAGTGACGGAACTCGTGACCGAGGGCTGTTCTTCGTACGGCTGGTCGGGCAGCGTCAGGCTGCAAGAAGCATCGCTGGTTTCGGCGGTCTTGCCCTGCGCGGCATTCTTCGCATTCTGTTCTCTTCTTGCGCGCGTTTCTTTTTGATGGGTGTGGCCCAGGTCGAAAAGATCCATCGCTTTCGAGACATACAGTAAACTGTTCGGATCATACTCAAGACAGAACTTCTCCCCAGCATGGTCGAGATACGTTTCGATGAGAAAGTCTGGACACAGGGCAGGCTGCTTGCTAGGATCTGCTCGTTTTCTTCCAAATCTCTTTTCCCACTCAGGCCCACTCCGATAGGTGACTGTAGCGATCTCACGCGCGAGCTTCATTCCAGAGTGAGGCGGGATCAAGTCGTAGTAGAATCCTCTCCGCCAGTTAGGGTCCATCATCAGAACCTGTCGCTGCGTGTGCCTCATCGCGATACTGTACGGGTGGCTCCGTGCACATCCACTGATACTGACGACTCTTCCTATTCTTTCCGGAAACAACACGCCGGCGGCTAAGCTCTGCATGCCTCCCATGCTTGACCCGACTGATGCGTGCAGTTTCTGGATTCCCAAGGAGTCTAGTAATCGGAATTGCGCGCGAACCATGTCCTCCATTGTCAAGATGGGGAATCGAGTTGCATATCGTTTGCCGTCAGATGGGTCGATGGACGAAGGACCCGTGCTTCCGTAGCATCCGCCGATCACGTTTGTGCAAATGACAAAATATTTATTCGTATCCAAGGGTGCGCCTGGCCCAATGAATTTCTCCCACCATCCGTTCTTTGAATTTGAAGGGGTACTGTGCGCATGGCTAGAGGCTGATAAGCCAGTATGCAGCAGGATTGCGTTGCTCTTGTCTGCGTTCAGGGTTCCCCAAGCCTCGTAGGCAATGTTGAATTCAGGAAGTATACCACCCCAGTCCAGCAAAAACGGTTCCTTGCTGTGGAAGTTCTCGTGATGTCCCGTGGTATACGATGGCTCCGGGCCGGAGTTTAGGGAACGCGCGGTCAGCGTTGCGGTTCTAGCATCTTGCGCATCGAGGCAGGGGAACGACATGGCAGGGTTCGAGGAATCTTGTATCTGGTCGTGTTGTGCGACAGCAGACTGAGCGCTGCGACGCGAATTGGAGTGGATGAGACGTCGCCATTGTGGTGTTTGCGAGGTGTGTTTGCTGGAAAGTCCGAGCGCAGGATTTGCTGCTCGCCAGGTACACGATGCGCGGCGTGCGGCGCCTCGAAAAGCTGGATTCATCATCTGCCGTCAGGACGATAGAAAGGAAAATTGGTATTAATGTTGTCTTTGGAAGATGAGGTTATCACCGGAGCAAAAAAGTTCTCCGCACGCCACAAATTGATGCTCCCCGCAACCCGCATACGAGCACGTCATGTGTCTGCTTTCTGATTGGCCGGGGAAAGGTGAAGCATAACTATATACGTACGCTATAACTTATACAGTAAAACCTGTTTATAAGCAAATAAAAGAAATACCGGCTTTGTTTGTTTATAATCAGGTTTTGCTTATGGCCAGGTACGGTAAATTTATATACAAATTATATTGTGAGGATTTGTTTTAGAGAGCAAGCAAGTGAATTCCTGGTGTAAGCCATAGGTCGCTATAGTGTCAAACTGATTACTAACTTCTGTTAGTCCTGGTTCTTTTACTAGTTTATATAGGTTTTATAGAATTCTATTCTAGGTTTTATATAGGGTTTTAGGTGCTTGTTATGAGTATGTCATATGCGGATTGGTGTGTTGTTGTTTGCTGGTGGTAGGTAGATATATCCGTTCTTATATTACTTTTTTCTTTTAGAGGAATCTGCTGTGTAGATTCTTGTATGCCCTCGTATGGCCTAGTGTATACTGGTGTGAGACATATTGTTGTGTATTCAGTACAGAGCGTGGCAGCATTAGCCGTGGCAGGTGACGGTCTCGGGTTTGACAATCGAAAAATCATCCAGGCCATCGACAACATGAGTATCAGGCTGAGCACTAGGGATAATGTCGATTCCAGTAGCATGACCAAGCAGGTCTTCGGCAATCTTGAGATCCGACTCTTCCTCTAGTTTGCGTAATCCCATCGTTCGACTGGTGTCAGTTCCGTATCCAGGGCCACGTTTGCTGTTTTTTTTAGAAATTCAAGAGCCGCCTCGGCCTGATGCGCTTTGATGCGCTCGGTCCTTGAGTCGGTGTTAGTGGGTGCGTGCGCCATCAAAGCCATACATGGCATTTTGCAAGACAGCTCGAATGATGTCGAGAGAATTGTTTAGTTGAGCTTAATGCAAGACTCTTTCTTGCACAGGTCAGGTGTGCAACGGTCTTCGGCTCACCCAGTTCCAACGGTTAAGTAGGAGTGACAGAGTGAGGCCAGTAATTAACTATGCAGTCAGTTTCAGTCTCGGTTCGTCCGGTTCGTTTACGGAAGCAACTTTGTCGGTTACGTATGATGTAGTTCGACATTATCAAGCTCTTAGGCTAAATTTAATCCAACATTGCAAGCCTCAAAAATCCTATTTGAGAAGTATTTGAAGGAGTCCCGACTGGTAGGGGAGAGAACGAGAAAAGAAAATCTTAGTGCCCTAACGATTAGTTAAGATGCAACTTTATCTTCATGAATCAAAAGTTAGGTTTCACATCATTCAAATGATATAGGTCACGGAACCTCGGAAACTGATCATATAACCAGCCTTACTCCGGGGCTAGTTAGTAGCTTCGGAGACAAATACGGGATTTTAAAATCGTTAGGCTGATGATGCCTGAAGAATACTGTAATCACTGACGGATAAATTCTCTCGAGCAATTGTAAACTTGGCACATAACATTTGAGTACACATCGAAGCAATACCTGGGACAGTACCTTTTGGTCGCCTAATTTATTACCATATATGGCTGCCTGAGGTGATAAAAAGTTTTGCGGCAGGCTGGACAAAGGGCTTCGTATTCGCATAGCCATCTATCAATGCAGTAGAGATGAAATATATGGCCGCATGAGAGTTGGCGAAATGCACAGCCATTCGTCAAAGGCATCTCGCAAAATAAACATACATCTGGACCGCAGCCTACGTACGAATAATTTCCGTTAGAAATAGGTAACTTGGAGAAAGAACGATGTCGTGGCTTGTAGTGCCGCCGGGAGGCTAAAAAAACATGGCATCCCAGAAGTATTCAAATCATATTGCTTTATTGGGCCTTTTTGCGATTTTGAAGGGACAAGGAGGTAGAGAGCTTCCATAGCTAAATAATTAGCTGGAAACTGGGAATAATGATATAACCCTAAGAAAAACGATGATTCATTTTGTGCTTATACCACACAACAGTGCTAGCGTTCTCGGCAAAGGCGGCTCGGGCGGATAGAACGTAATTTTTGTTGTTTCGTAAAACAAGGAGCGTTAAATTCCTCGCCTCTCACGACGTCGCACGTTTAGTCATACTCATGTCCATTAGCTCATGTCAGTAGGAATGGCGGAGAACACTATCAGTCTCGAAAATGGCAATCCTGCGCAAAACCTGCCTGATGTCAATGCCTCGACTGCACCGGTCGACGAATATGTAGCATTGAACCGTTTTATCTCGACGGCAGGCAGTGGCCGGCGCCTCTTATCTGCTGAACGTGATGATGGCGATAGAGGTGACCAGGCAAAGAAAAAACAATGGTGGAGATTTTGGCACATGCCCTCCATTGATAATGAGACGGAAGAGGATGGCGGGTTTTCGGTCCCTGAGAAAATAGCTTGCTTGAAACGGAAATCCGTTCTGGCTTAAAAACCACGAATATTGAGCCTCGCCGACAAAAATGTGGATGGAATGAACTGTCTGCAGAGCGCCAAAATCCTTTTGTTCAGTTTCTAGGCTATTTCCGTGGTCCAATTTTGTATGGTAAGAGACTCCCGTTGTCTTCCTCATTTCTGGTATCATGATGGAGAAGGATTATTCACGGTTACGGCAGTAATGGAGTTGGCCAGTTGCCTGGCGGGATCTCTTCGTGACTGTATTGATTTTGGCGTCATAATTGAAATTTTTATGCTGAATGCATTGGTTGGTTGGTACCAGGAGAAGCAAGCAGCCGACGTCGTGGCGAGCCTGAAGGGTGATATCGCCTTGAGGGCAGTTGTGATTCGCGATGATCATGAGCAAGAGATTCTTATTCGTGAATTAGTAGTTTAGCGATATTATTCGTTCAGCCCTCAATCCTATATACCCCGGGTTATGCCGCTAACGTCGGCTCATTAGGTCATTCTCGAAGAGGGACAGGTGATTCCCGCCAATGCTCTGATAATCTGTGATTATGACAAGCCAGAAATATTTAAGAAATTCAAGGAGGTCCAGGCGGCGGTTACTGACGAGGTTCTCTATAAAAAGTCAGAGGATGTAGAAGAGAACGTTCATGACCACAAGCATCACGCAGGGCACACGATCGTAGCGGTTGATCAGACAGCCATTGCGGGAGAGTTATTGGCTGTAAGGAATTGAAACATGACACAATAAATATATACGTGTGAACGTTAAGCTGATCTCTGCTAGGTGGACAAATACATGGGTAACACATACTATTAAACTACTGGTTACAAGCAGGGAAAAGCATTCACTATCGTGATGGCGGCTGCAAAACATTCCTTTATAGGTAAGACAGCATCTCTAGTGCAAAGCGCAAAAGACCAGGGTCACTTCAAAGCAATTATAAACTCAATCAGGACCACTTTATTAGTGCTGGTGATATTCTAGATCTTAACAACATAAATTTGGTAGCTTCTTCCGCCATCGACACTTAACTGGGCCGCAAAATAATGACGATAACCTACTACACTAGACTTTGATTCTCTTCATTATCGGAGTTTCCATAGGCCTACCGGTAATTACAATTGTAACGCTGGCGATTAGAGCAGCGTACCTAGCAAAGCAGAAAGCTATCGTCCAGAAATTAACAGCAACCAAGTCCTTAGCCAGGGTCGATATGCTACTCGGATAAAACAGGCACTCTGACCACTAATTAACTATCCATGTAAGAACCTTTCATATCGGAAGAAATCAACATGAACTGGATGTTCGTTATTACCGCAATCGCATTATTCTATAACATCAAAAGTTGATTACTCAATTTACATTAATATCCTAAAGCCCGCGAAATCCTCAGCCACCTTTAAGTAAATAAGAAATATACATCCTTTGACCTAGTCTTTAAATAAATTATAACAGTCTACATCTACAACAGTATTCGATATACTGATGCTAAAGAAACACCGAAGGCTATTTTATATCTATCCCAATACTCTTAAAAAAAGCACGACTGTATAAAGAAAAATCGTCTAAGTTTACACGATATGACTTTCACTCTTTTAATATTATTATACAATACAAAGAAAAACTATAATAGTTATTGACACTGGGGTCTATGTCTACTATTTAATCTATTGTAGGAGAATACTACGCAAATCATTATAGAAGTTTAAAACCTTAGGCTTTCTATAAAAATACTTATTACCAACACTATTATAATTACTAAAGAGATATGTAAGATACTTATATTAGAAACGAAAGTATATAATTCCCAACGTTTAATCTACAGTAGATTAGTTAGTTCTCGCCAGTATAATTTAATTAAACAAACTAATAGATTTATAGAGGTTTTCTCAGAATATAAGTACTAAGTAGTTAAGATATTACAAATCTATAGTCATCTTACAACTATAATAGAAGATGGGTTAAACAATATACTGTCTTTGAAAAAATCCAACCATAGTATCACAGTTAAAAGAGTAATAAAAGCAGTATAAGCCGCTACAGACATCATGTTTTCAGCCTTTAGATCGAGTACTATTATAAAGTCTATTAAGATTATATCTAATACTATATCGCGTTATATTTATATTTCAAGATATACCTAGTTCTAGATATATTAATCCTAAATAAGATAATCTAAATAAACTTAATTGTATTCATTACACTCTTTACAGATCTAGCTACCATTATAATTACCTACGATAATACTTATTATGAATTACGCCCAGTAGAATAGCAATTACCAAAGATATAGATAATTTCGGTATTTCGAAGAATTCTTCTAGATAATACGACATAGATCCTACAAGGAACAATGTTTCTCAATAATAGGAACATTATTGAGAATTGGGGCAATTCCCAGCTGATTATTTGTCTAAAAGTATCCCTCACGGAGAACTAGTTAATCTTTGTCACGCATGGCAATAAAACCTGACCGTCATGACAGCTAGTCAGCGCCATTCTCAGCGTTGACATTATTGTAAGAAAAGATACATGTTTTGCTGAGGGCTCAGTGTGAGCTCGTGCGCTGCGAACCCTTGCAGGAGTACTTTGCACTACTTCTTCGGCTTTGGCAATTTCAGCAATTTCAGCAGGAAAAACATAAGCCTGTAAAGGTGTGAATAGTTTTCTTTTAGTTTTTCGTCGTTTTCGTGATGAGTCCATGCTTAGTATTGCTGTTAGGGTGAGCAGGGCCGTTATTTTATATATTCAGGATTGAGGCACTTGCTATCGATGAACTCTGACGCGATATCGACTCTTTCAACGCCTAATCTTGCTATGCCCCAAATATCCGGTTTTTGGGCTACAATTTCTTGTCTCAATTTGAAAATGGATATTCTTGATACCAGAGCGAGCGCTCCTCGTAGACAAGCGAAAAGCTAGTTGCAGTTAGCTAGCGACTTCAAACAGTCAAAGGAATACATCTTAAGCAAATAGGCTTACATGATGATTCGAGGGCGCCCTTGTAGACGTGTCCGTTTTCCCTTTAATCCTTTGTCAGGTGTGTCTTTGCCTCTTTGCAAAGTGAGTAATGTACCAGGAGAAACAAAAGTGACTGGTGTATAAGAGTAGAAGAGTTAAACTGGAAGAATTAACTTGTTCCATGGGGCCATCAAATAAAGTTTACTAACTGGACAGAAGGTGCACACATGCCGTATTCGTATGCTCCAAATTGCATGCACCTCGTCCCCAAGAGAAACACATTGCCTCCTTGAGGGATTTCGATCGATCTAAAATAGATTCAAATTGTTCTTTCCCCGTTTCAATTCTTGGGTTCCTCTTTAAACCTAGGAAAAAAAAGGGTCTCTCGTTGGATATCCCAAGTGGATGTCGGGGAAAAACAGGTCGAATTATCCAAACTCGAGTAGAAATCCGGAGTGGGCCGCCAGCATATCTGGGTTGAGCACCCACGAGAGATATTTAGTGGAGAACTTGACATGTCCAATGTGATGATGAAATGCGATATGATGGGTCCAGTAACCAAAATGCGCATCAGGAAACGACGGTGCACTTGACTTGTGCCTTTGGGCCATTCCTCATAGATTGCTGTCCAATAAAAGAGGCTCTCGACCTGGTTTAAAATGCGATGACCAAATAAAATATTCTAACTAATAACACAAGACGAACATAGAATTTTAACGTTTTATGAACGAGCCCTCGGTTTTGTCCAGATATGGTCCCATGATGATTTATCTTTGTGGGGATGAATTACATGTATTCAGGTGAAAAGGAAGCTCTGAATGCAGACATGGTCATCGGCAAAGTAAGTCCCCAAGCCCTCAGTGACTTTGTCACGAGCCTTAATGGATTCTCGGGGTGTCTTTGATGGTAATGGTTAGACAAGCATTAGCATTATGCCCTTTTCATGAGTCCAGAACGTATCTTTGATTTTTTGGTTCTTTTAAGGGTAGTGAGGACCGTCCACAGAGTTGGCATCGCCATGGTCTTGTTCATTTAGTTCAGGTTTGGACCCGGCTTGAGCACCTCTCGCATACCAAAAACCATGTCCTCGCAAAACCCCCATGGGGTTTTCGTGCTCTCCGGTTGTCATTGAGGACCCTGGTCGCTTCGTCGCTGATACCGCAGGTGACGCTGCTGAGTTCCGAGATCATGTAATGGTCTTGTTCTTTCGGTCCACACGAGAGATGAGGTCGGGCCTGGTAGTGACATAGGTCTTGCGGCCAGGCATGGAGATAGTAAATGTAGAAAGGCCAGGTTTCTCATGCAATTTGCCGTAATAGATAAAACTGTCACGCATGAAGCCGGCGACCTATCCAATGACGGGAATACTGACTGGCGCCAGCGGAGGCTCATGGGGGTCAAGCTTGGAAGACAAGAGAGCGAAGAACAAAGAAAAATATCAAGCCTATGGCTGTCATACAGAAACTGTTGACGCCCTGAATCTTACTTAGTCAATGGGCCGAAGCCATCGTCGGCAAACGTGAAGCTGCCGAGGCCCTCTATCCTAGCTTTCAATTAAGGAGAAAGAATGGTCTGACACAGAATGAAACGAGTTTTTGAACAAAGCCCAAAAGCAAATCTACTAGGTGACAGAGGGAAAAGGAGTAATCGGGCGCTTGGGTAGGGCCCAGAATAAATACACGAGGAGAGAGGTGGATGAGCGGAATTCGGAAGCCAAGGACTTCACACACAGCACACGGCACATACACCCAGTTGCAGTCTCACGCTGGATTAAAAAGCCTCCGAGGTAAGGGTATGGGGGGTTTTTGTTGTGGAACGACATGACGATAATTATTGCGTCACAGCTATCAGCTACCATTGCTTGGTCAGCTCATGCTAGTTAATTCTCTACGGATGAATTTCAAATACAGAGTGTTTATCTATATGTGTGGCCTAAATCTAAAGTACAAGAGATACCTCCAGCACCCACACGGTGCCAAAGATCCTCTATAATTCCAATACATCACATGTTTTTATTGAAAATCCCACCCCAGTACGTTACATCTCAATCTGAGAGTCCGTTTCGACCGTCATCCTACCCTCTCCTATCTTCTCCGCAGAAGGAATGTTGCTTCAGGCGGTACAGAGGTTCTGTGTATCATATTTGTCACGTGGAATATGGAACATGGATTTTTATTATCATAAAATGCTTAGTTCTATCCAGGATCAGGATCAGGATCAGAATCAGAATATGAACAAAAAGCTCTATATTGGCCCGACTGTTGTTCAGCGACTAATTACTCTCATGTAATCATGTCTATCTCTATTAAAAAGGGTTAATTGCGGACAAAATTATGGTTTTCTGGCTCTCATCACCGTGAAGCCTAAATAAAATCCTTAAAAATAACAACACTGACATCTCAACAACTATTTCGATACCATCACCAATCGTTTCGATCAGGAAGCATGGTTTGGAAGTCCTAAGGTGTTGTGATCCACTGTCACAAAGCTTCTGTCAACTTCTGCTAACCCTTGAGACAAATCAGTAAACAGCCAAATATGCGAGATAGCATATATTACCCTCAAAACAATATTGTATGGTCTTGGAGATATCTTGGGCAAGCGGGAGAGGAGTCTCTTTACAGGGAGTCTCATAAGAGTTTTCAACTCGATCTTGGGTATGTCAGTCAAACTTATGATGCCCACCTTCTTCGCAGCTCTGGATCTAGGCTTCCCATATGCTAAGTTTTAAATCCGTAATGGATGCTAAACTTCTGTCCCTTTGATATGGCCTACAATATTCCCAGAATTTCCAATTCAAAGACTACAACGCTGCAGCAGTCTAAATCCCTCCATACAGTACATGAGGTTTTGCACATAGCTTTGCCGATAGGTCTAGTCAATATACGTCTAAAACTTAAAGACAGCTCTCTTTGGGTTATGTATGTAGACATTTTAAAAACTATTTCACACAACTGCAACCTTTCTAGCCATCTTTGTTGACGTTTTCTTCACTGGCGTGCAGAATGTCCTGCAAGTACGCCGGCCCAGGATCAGTTGAGCTTTCCGGTACCGGTTCGGGACCCATTGCTTCCTTTAATTCGTTATCGTCGACGGTCTCACGTTTCAATACCCCCTCTTCCTCGTTTTCACGGGATTCAGTATCTGCTCTTCCTGCCTCAAGAGCACTCGGTTCAGACTGATCCTCTCGAGGAACACAGACGAATGTCCGACCAGCGGCCCACCAGTGCAGTGGGTATCTTCGACGACCAACATTGTTAATGATAAGAGCCCACCCGAGCATGATGAGAGACGATGCCAGTATTGTGGGCAGGTAACGCCACGAAAGACTCACGACCTCAGACTGTACAGCAGCATTGAGGCCAGTTGCGTCAGCACTACGTTTATTAATACTCGCGATGTTTTTGCCAGCTCCAAAAGGCAGGGCCAAACAAGAAAAAGTTACTTATGGAGGATGCGCGGTTCCAGTGATTAACATGCCTAACAACGAAGTGGCCATGGATACACCTCCATTGATAAAGATGGATGGGTGGAATTCTCGATTTTCCAGATATCCTTGATATTGGCGATTGAGAACAAAGAGTCTTGTGATACACGTTCCAATCAAAGCGGAGATGAAATGACCGAGGACAAAATTCCGCGGCTGTGCGACTGGAGATTCAATCACCCCAAACAGAAGCACTGCAGATGCGCCGAAGGACGTGATTATTGTTGGGGTATGATATACATCACGAAATGCCGTACTAGAGGACATGATGGCCTCAACCAAAAGAATCCCGCCAAATGCCCCTACCCACACAAGCAACCAGACTTCATAGTGAAGCGGGATTCGTTCAAGCCATATGAACGGCGGAAAAGGGAGGGGCTCATAAGGCGTTTCCTCTCCCGGCTGACGGTAGCCAGTAAACCGTGCGATTATTGGAGGCAGTCGGCTTCGATAGTCGTGCTGAAGTTTGAAGCGTTCCATACTCCACAACCTCTGACCGCTGGCGGCAGCGGGTCTTTTTGAATGTCCGTTTGTTGCTTGAGCCATGGTCAAGAATGTAAGAAGGAGAAGAATTGAGAATTACAAAGGCGACGACAAGCTGCACCTCGATGTCCTCTTGCACCTAAGGCTAATTGATATACAGTCATGTACTGACATCATCTTGTTTTAAAGAGGTTATAAGGATTTTCCGATGTGCCGTTTTTCCCGTGAGAGGCAGCACATGTATAGGTATCATGTCTGGTATTTTTTTTTTTTTTTTTGGAAAGGATCTTTCGAATCTGAAAGCAGAGTTTCCAACTCTTATCAGTGAACCGGTGACTAATGACATAAGATCATGATCTTCGGCCAGGTTACATGAAAATTATATATTATTGGAACTTGATTTGAACTTAATATACAATCAAGTGGAACCAATTATAGTTTCAGGAATTAATTAGATTACATGGAAATGTTCGACGAGATCCAGAGCCCAATAGTCTGGATGAGGTAAAATATCATTTTTGCTACACATCAATCTTCCATTGTTCAATGGTGGTTTAAGTCCCTTTCTGCGCTTCGCTCCAGGAGAAAGGTTCGATGGGAGTTCCATTCCTTATGGCAGCGATCAACCAAACGCAGCGCATCACTAAAATGTAAAGAGTTAGCCATCATGAATCCACCCTGAATTCTTATTACAGACCTTTGATCCTTGGTATTCTCTCCGAAAGGTAAAATGTTTGCTCCCTTTCCGTCTGGGACCTTATACACACGAAACCAATTCCTCAGTGACGCCAGAAATCCAGGCATTATCGATTCGATATCAGAGACATTGTTCAATTTTGGAGCGAGTGGATCTTCAACATCCACCACCACCACCTTCCAGTCAGTTTCGCCTTGGTCGAGAACTACGAAGGCCCCGAGTACTTTTACTCTCTTGATTTGCCCCACAGTTGCAATTTGTGACCCTATCTCACAAGCATCAAGAGGGTCGTTGTCTCCTTTCACATTGGTCTCCGGGTCGAGAGCACGCGGATCCTCCCAAGTCTACCAATTAACAAAGTAAATTATCCACACATCCTTTATAAGGTGCAATGTAATGATGCTCACTTGTGGAAATGCTCCATAATTGCATGGATATCCCTTGAAAGGGAAAACAGCAGCAACGCGGCGAGGTTTCCCGTCGATCATATCCTGTTCAATCGGATTACCTCGCACTTCCTTCGCAACCTATGATCATTACTACCAATGACAGGTTACGGTTTGAAAGGGATCAATCTACCTCCAGTTTCTCCTTTGTACCTCTTGGAATTTCCACCACCATATTGAATATCAGGTCCGTTGGGTCCGCCGTGAGGGGAACGTCGTGCCATGGCGAAATGGAATTGCCATCATCGTTGACAAAGGACACTCGAAGATCTCCATTTTCCAAGCTACCCAGGGAACGGGCTGAGAATTGGTTGGACCGCGACATTTCTAAAACAGAAAAAAGAATACTCTGCAGTTGGGAAATAGGAAATTCTGTTTTACAGTATAGCGCTTCACTTCCGGTCTGGGTCTGCATCAGTCGGTTATCACGGTAAACACGGTAAACACGGTAAACAGCCTTCCCGATGTCAACTGGTCGTCATGACACTAAATGAGGGAAAACATATTCTAGACTGACAAAAACTAAAAATTACCACGGAACTCAAACTCCTTGACCCTCGTGACTTGGAGTGCCTTAAGTTAAGGCATTTTAATTTACGTGATAGATGCTGGATTTCAACGATATCCCCAAGATAATAGACGGTCGTTTTTTTATACGTATGGATCACTGGAGAAGAACGTTTGGCGAGGATAAATCGGAATTTCCATCCTGTTCCGCAAAGATCGTAGTACCAGTTAATCAAAATGCCGATGCACCAGGGCAAATATGAGCAACGCTTTAATTTCTCTACGTGGGTGAGCTGAAACACCATACCAAAAATTTGCGGGGCAGACGCAAAACCGCAGCTATTTGGTTTACCAAAAGAAGAAAAAAAAAAGAATAGACCGCAACATCCACCTAACAGCTTCTCCGTGCGAACCGAATGACGTTAGTTACCCCGGGTCGATTTAATTCGGGTCACTTCTGCGCTAGTTAACTAGTTAATGGATTTCGCAAGGAGTAATTTGGTTAATTAACATACACATTTCGACAGACAGGCAAGATAATGCCCGCAACATATCCAAACCCATACGCGGCCAGAAGAGGGCCACTAAGCCGAAGAGATCTTGAGGTAGCCGGAATGACAGTAGTTTCTGGGAATTCAACCTTCTTCCAAACAAGTGTGAAAAAACGGACGTTCGATTTCAACCAGGGTCAGTGGGCTAACATGTTGACACAGTTACGCTCAAGCAAGATATTTGTGAGATATGTCTGGAGTCTTTCGACTCATCCAGCTCTTACCGTCAACTTCAGTGCGGATGTTTCTGTCGTCTCCCTTGCATCGACCACTGGCTTTGCCAAAGAGACGCCAGCTGTCCACGTTGTCGCACTACTTTTTACCATCTGCGAGCACCTGTGGTCGAGGAGACACCTAGCGTTGGACATTATGATGATAGGGACAGAATTGCTCCTGCTGTTATATCGCTTGTAAGATGGTGTAAGAAGAAAATTCATGTCTCAACCGCCGAAAGTGTGGTTACTGTGAGTTCTTTTTCTCTTTCCTACGTCAACTGTTTCCGACTCATTTGTACATTAAATTTAACATTGTACGTCTCAAAAGCATCGCCAGTCGTCGGTTCATTGAGAAGAAATTTAATATGACCTGGTATTTAAAGCAGAAATAATTCCAAAGTTTCTTCGGTAAGTTATTCATATTGAAGGTATTGGATTGAATCTACACCAGCTTATTTTCATGCCGCGCAATCTCGCTAATGCCTTCAGGAACTGATGCCCCAGGCAAGGTATCGATATTCTCAAACAAAGAGAAATATGTATCTTGATCCAACGGATAAAAGCCGCAAGTCAATAAGCAGGAAATTACGGCTTCATGTACAGGTTTACGATTGATGATAATGATGATAACGATGACGATGATGATGCTGTTTAACAATTAATTATTTTGGTATGAAATACTATCAATTTAGCAACTATGAACATATTGTTCCAGTATAATTTTAATGTTGAAAACTTTTATCAAATATCTGCTTTGGATTCCATCGCCATGTGGGATCATTTCCGCGTACACGCTTCATTTCACTTTGCGGATGTCCTCATTGCCTTAACAAAGTTGATGCTGTAATTCAGAGCTGAGTTGTTATCCCAATATTCCCTCCTGTCCACCACGTAACGAATGCATAATATCAGTTCTCTGGTTTCCAAATTTGCAACTTCTGAAAGCTTGGTATGGAAAACAAACAAGTCGAATCGGTCACCGATATTCTGACATCGAATACCAGGCTCATATTCGGCTTCCACTTCAGATATTGTGCCCCAATTATCTAGAGTGAAGCGCACCGTCACACTTTTTTCGAAAGCCAGATTTTCGACAGCCACTGTCCCAGTGATGTTTCGCTTGTCTGGTGAGAGGAGTAGATTCTCTAGATGGATAGGCTGATGGTCTCGGGTTGCGGCACGATGGCTGAAAATTACTCGACTAGGTTCCCACTCAGACAAGGCCTTATCTAGTGAATACTGGAATATGGCATTGCGAAGCTTCGCGGAAGATTTGATGGTGCTAACAGCCAGTGGCCTTTCGTATTGCTGGAAATATCGAATATCTTCGATTTCTGTGTCAAATTGGACATCTTTTGACGATTTTGTTCTATTCGACGTTTCAAAAAGCCGGCCATTCAAACGTAATGCCGGCCGGACCAGTTCACCCGAGTCCTTAAAAATAGAATGTAGCTTTGTTGTTGAGCCTTGGTGCTCTCCAATGCTGTGAATAATCATAGAGAAGGGTATGGAGTATCGACTCCACGGATAGTCTAGGTACACGATACGCAGACTGCAATCACCCGAGATAAGACTGTTGAGTAAGAATTGAGGGCGACAAGTACTCGTTGCTTATTGTAAGGCTATTGAACTTCGTGTTGCATCATCATGAATTCAGATTCAATTGGTACCTTGCAGTGCCGGTAAAGCCGGCTTGCCAAAATTGCCAAATGCGGGGATTGGTGTTACTGTTGCTGGAAGTGAACTATACTCAAATTATAAGAAGACCCATAGCTAAGCACTATAGGAGTCGACGCCAGCCAGGACCAGATTCAGACGAAGAGAATAATCCAGAATGTCGTGGCGGGCACAAAAATCGACGCTTGGCTCTAATGTCGCTGTATTGATAGAGTCCATATCCCAGCGTAGTGCGCCTCTCGTTCGTTATATCGATCGCTCGTAAGTGACTCGGCAGTTTAAAATCTATTCAGATGTCATCTGGAATGTGACTTTCATTACACAGCTTGATCTTTGACTTCGATCCAAAAATCCTAGCACGCAATCAGACGGACCATCTATTGAAAAAGATAAAACCAAGTAAATGTGCTGTAATTGAAATATAAGATATTGTCAGTTTACGGAAACAATCGAGATGCATCGCTCCGGCGCACGAAGTCACACGGCCTCACGTGATCTCGTTTGGGATAGGGGGTTATTAGACACGTCGGGGCTTCATTCAGATAGTACAGGATTAGACACATGATTTTCTGAATGAAGTGCAGTACCTACTCAACTACTCACGTACGTACATTAACGTGTACACGTGCTTTATGCACCCACAGATATGGATTGATCGTTAACGAAACATGATCTGGCGATCAAAAATCCAGTCAAAGGATATATCGTCGATACTATATTTACAGTATGGAATATTTTTCTCTGACCAGGAAAGGGCTATCGAAAGTCTCGTCTTAAAACGGGCAGAGCCGGGAAAGCCGGAACGAATAGTGGGTAAAGAAAGAAGTTTACTGGCAATTGTAGCGGCATACGGTGTTCCTTTCACTTGAGGTCATTTAACTGCAGAATTGTCTTCGAACCGATGTAGTATACCGGGCAGTCCGCTTCTCGTGTCCGAGAACATCTTGCCGCTATTTCTCCATACAGCAATGTATACAAGCAGCCCCCCACTCTGCAATCTGGGGAGGTCCTTTCCGCCATTTATTTAATTCGCCATGGGAATATCGAGGTATCTGGACATGAATTACAAGGAGTTTATAGAGCCTTTTTGCAGAAGCTTAGCGCACTCCAGAAAAAAAATCGAGCTTTCTCGACAGGATAGCTAAGCTTTTTATCCTGCTATAGGAGCTGGATAACTGGCGCTCATGTCGGAATTATTTCTGATGAAGGTCTTAGCCAAAGTTCAAAATTGGCTATAGCTTTTCGTGAGAGATACAAGCATTGGTTGATACCTGCATCCGATCATGTGAAGCACGCGCTGGATATCTGCTTTCCCTGCTTGGGATCTTCTGCACAGGTTTGCTAAAAACGATACCACAGCTTTGGCGTCAGGCGGTATTTTAAACCCCGAATCCCCTCCCCGGCGAGTCGAATCCGATATCCTTGGGACCGAAATGTCCTCACGGTATATCTTTCGACAACTTTGAAAGGTATTTGGTTTTGCTTTAACGCTTGAGCCAAACAAAGTCCACCGAGACCTGCACCGATGATCAATATCGGTAGTGGTTCCATTGTAGCAAAAGGGGCTTGCTCATGTGCTGGACCGGTCCTCTTCCCTCGCTACTTTCGGCTTAATATGTCCATGCTCCATCTCGATGATTCTCTCGGTCGCCAGTCTTCCACACTGGTGTACCGATTTATCGGATGCCGTTGGGATCTTCAAACATTGCTTCAGTTTCTTCTAGTGTCTTACCCGCAGTCTTCGGCAATAGAAAAAACACGCGAATAAACATGGCAGTATTGAAAACCCCGAATATGATATATGTTTTCCAGAAAAATTTCTTACATACTCATGACATTCATGCCCGTTAATTGAGACCATATCTGCATGAAAATAGCCGTCATTGTCCTGTGGATCATGCGGAGCTTGAAAAGATCCACATACGTAGCGTCTTTAAATTGGCGCTCGAGCTCGCACGATTCTTTGATGTCTTGAAGCTCGTACTGGACGAATGGATGATTCAAGTCCCCCGAACGTGAACACGGGCAGCACGTCATGGCACTCTTCCCAGCGATCCCGTCGTGCTAGCCAACGAGGTGATTCTAGGAGCAAAACAATGGCAAAAAATAGGAGGATTGCTGGGATCATTTGGAGACCCCAAGGGATACGCCAAGAAGCAGTGTTGTAAATGTGCGAGGTCTGGCCCCCAATGTAGGCACATCCATAAGAGACACTTGCACGGGGAGAGATGTTAAGCCTTCTATAGGAAATAATACTGACGGAAGAACTTACTAGTACACTATTAATATACCCCATGTAATCGCCCATTCTCGGGCTCCTACGAAGCGACCGCGTAGGGATGGAGGGGATATCTCAGAGATGTATACGGGAACCTGTGAAAGCTCTATGCTAACCGCAATACGGTTTATGATTCGACCCACAATCAGCATGCTTATAGTTTGTGAGGCACAAATAATAGTCGACCCGACAAGCCTGTAAAAGGATCAGAATATTCTTTCCTCCTCTTAGAAAACATCCATAGAAAAATCAAAGAAACGCCATGGTGAGATCACACCAAATAACCCAGCCAATCATGATAGAAGTTTTTCGACCAAGACGATCTGATATTGAGCCTGAAAGCCAAGAGCCGACCCATGACCCGTATGCCATGGAGGCGGTTATTCCTCCTTGGACTAGAGATTTGGGTCCACTGCAGTTATCGTTGTCGTTAAAAGGAGGCCCGTCTGGGCCTTGGTTAAAGTAGCATTTGTATGAGTTCTCGCTCAACTGAGCAGAGACGGATGAAATATCGAAGCCAAATAAGCCGCCTCCCACGACAGCTGTGGCAGTGATTACATAGACGTTATCTCTAATCTGCATGATGTTTTCCCATGAAACGTGTGTGACAAAAATTTTCGGCAGGTTCTAGTGCGCTATATCCTAGTAAATAAAACTGCGGAGCTTCCCCTTTTTTAAGTACAGTCAAAATCAAGTATCATGTTGCATGTAATGCGGGGTAAGGTCATGGGACCCAATCTTCATGAATTTAATTAGGGGTTTTTCCCAAGTCAAGAAAAGCAAAGTCACCGGATATCATGGAATCGTAGCGTTTCAATTCTTGAGTTCTCGGAGTATTCAAACTTCACGTTATAAGAAACGCAGCCAATTAATGCTGCGGACGCTACATGTGGACTCAAATGCCTGCTGTTCTTCCGGTCAGTTACTTAACTTATTACATAAAGCCGATTATGCCCTTTGTTTGTTGCACATATTGGTCAGGGGAGCTTCGTATAACACGCACATCAATGGGATGCACGCGTCTCTATTGCCTTATAGTTACCTTTTCTTGGATGACCTAAGACAGTTTCATATACTGTGTGAACAAGATACTGAGCGTCCTGAAAGCTGATTAATTTATATATTAAATACGCTAGAACTCTCTCTACACTTGTTTATAGTTTCCACATTGTTGTTAAACCATAAGATGTTGCAACAACTGTGAGAACAATAAGCAAAAAACAGGCTAAGAGTTAGATCTATAGCTATAGCTCACATCAGGACTACACAACATATCAGGTTATTCCAATTTCAACATTATATTTATTTTGACTTGGTAGAGAACGACCACGTAAGGTAGGGTAAGGCTATTTGGCAGACTGTGACGCGAAAAGGGAAAAATCAAGAAGCAACCACTACCATATTCAAGAAGCCGAAGGAAACGAGAGACTTGGTACTTCCAAACCCAGAAAACAACGATGCGATATTGATGATGCCTATCATTCCATCTGTCTGTGAATGGCTTTCTCGTGTGAAAACCTACAATTGTCCAGTATAATCCGGCATGGTTACCTCTCGTCATTAAACCGTAGCCTGTTCAACAGCAGGAGCAACAGCAGGAGCGGCGTTAGAAGCAGGCATAGGAGCAGATGATTGTCTATTGGTGGCTTCTCGCTTGTCTGACGCTAGTGCACTAGTGGCGATATTGTTATAGCGCTGGTAGCCATAGATAGGATCCTCATAAGTGCGCATGTAAAGGCCCAGCCGTGCAGGATCAATTTGCCGGTGGAGAAATAGGAAGACCAAGCTCGTGATTGGGATGAGGTGGCAGTCCAAGATACTATAGAAGATGAATTCGGAATTAGGTGCAATGACATTCCCACCTTCACTGATACCCCAACAGATTGGATAGATCATCCAGAGAAACCACACCCAGGACGCGCAAACGATGTGCGCCAGCTGGACATCTCTTCCCAATGCCATAGCATGCCGTCGAGGTGCCCAGATAAGGAAAGCCCCGACGAAGAGCCATGCCCAAATCCAAAACCCGTAATACCCTAGCTCAATATCAGCAACAGTTGGAGCCTTTGGTGACAAAGAAGTCAGGCAACAAGGTCAGGGCTTACCCCATTTATAACCACTACAACAACTGCACCAACCAGTGCCATGACCGCCATCGTCGCACTCAGAAAGCACGTCTATAAGATATGCACAGGAGGAGCGGCGACTGTTAAAAGGACTGCTAGAGAAAGCAAAGGCCAGATTAAAAACCTAAATCGTTTTTTTTTTTTTTTTGTCGTAAGAAAACGGTTCTAGCACCTTAGAATAAGCGTCGGCATGCGCACTACTCACCAGCCACAGTATCGCACCCACCAAATCTGGCGGTTGACCCCTGAGACCAGGCCGCTGGTGCGAAACCATTCAACATCGATGGGCACCCAACCCAAGTTGGACGCCATGCTGTAATGCTCGATCATGGCCACGAATGTCGCAGCAGCCAAGATATAGTGGAAGATTCGCTGGCTCGCCGGTTTAGAACAGCTAAACACCATTATTATGAGCATAGTAGTTCCCATGATCGACATTACCGCCCAATACCAATCCGAGCCATGGGTGGTGATATGAATGTCGACCGTTCTATCGTTGACGACGAAGGGGTTTACGTGCAGGGCTCTGTTTCCTCCCATGTTGAGAGAATGGAAATGTAAATAACTTTGAATAACAGCACTGGGTTTGGTATTTGTTATGTTTGGATAAGATAAATTGTCTTTCTTCATGGAGGAGCTTCGATCTCTTTAGCATACTATCTGGAGCCGTGCTCATACTGACGGCAAAGATATTACGTTCAAGGTACGGGTAAGGGAAAACCGGTACTGCAAACCAATACCTGGTTTGAACGTAAACAAAAATTGGTTACATAGTGCCGTACGATATTGAAGTGATACCGAAACCGGTGGCATGCATGTTCTTGGCAAGGGCAAGCAAGAATTACTTAATCAAGGTTGCACACTCTTTGGTCACATGGTAAAAGGTCTGTTCGCTGTATAAAGCTCGTTAACGGCTAAACCGGCTTACACGGCTCTCGGTGTTTAAGAATCCAGAACAGATCAAACTCTATATGAAATTAGTACATTGCGTATCAATAACGACATTTCACTAACCTCCAATTGGTTAACTTACTTAATACGTAGTTAATCGTCAATGCAGACTTATTAGGTAATTGGGCGAACTTGAGATGAATTATTGGCATGATTGTGTGAGCATGATCTTCTAACTTACGTGGCTAATCCATTAAGTTTAATTTATACAGGTAATAATTGAAGGAGATCAGCGCACCACGGGGTGTCTCCAAGATTGAGTGAATCTTACAGTAATGTAAATTTACCGTAAAATGGCCCAGTGTAATGTAACGCGATTTCTCATTTTTACATATAACTTGTATGGGCCCGCAAGGCCCCAGAAATTTTCAAAACATTAAATTTTTGACTATTTTTGATTATTTTTAGTGGAATTTAATTGGCTGATTATTGCTGACTAAGTCTTGATGCATGTAATTTGTAAAACGAAAAAGGCCTGTAATTACGCTTTACGGTAAAATGGGCCATTTTACGTAATTTTGCCATCCCTGTCTCCAAGATTGAGTGAATCTTATTGGTGCAATTCTTATTGGCGCAGGTGAAATCGTATTACTAAGTAGGACGAGACAATATGTCGTAACCGCTCGGGGTTGCACTTGCAATGAAAGTCCGCATCAATAATCCACCCCGTATGAAGCGACAACGTGTTGGTCTGGCTTGCGAGAAGTGTCGGGATCTTAAAGCAAAAGTTCGACTCCGACCCCACCGTGATAGTTGCAAATACTGATAATTCTGTTCGTAGTGTGATGGCCAGCAGCCCCAGTGCGGTCGTTGCAAAGGCTATGGATTCGTCTGCACTTGGGCGTCGCGGCGGAAGCGGTCGTCCATGCCTCTCTCTGGCACCGATATCACAGTTGACATACCCGGCTCGGACTCTCGATCATTGACTAGGCAGGGTGATCATGTCGTTTGTTCGTATATTATGAAATCCTACGAGGCCTTAATCCGAAGTTTCCAGTCAAAGCTTGATCAAACGAGTCAAACGGCGCTGGAACTGACATTGGCTAGCATTCGTCGACGCTTGCCAGACGAACTTGCTGATCAGATGCGTTACGCGGAGAATGACCAGCCTCGCGGTCCCTCTACAGACGTCTCATCACCCACCTATGTGGGACAGGCCAGTGATATTTTTTTTTTCAAGGCAGTTGAGACTTGTATGCGACATCATGCTTCCGACCCGGGCGAAGATGACCTACGCGAGCAATACTACGATCAAACCAATATACCCGAATACACAACCCTCCTGGGACGACCGTTGCTGTTTCCTTCGCGGGACGAAGGTGATCGCTATCTGGATATTTATTTCTCTACTATCCACTTAGCGTACCCCTTTTTATCCAGACCTCTTATATATGCGCAATATCAGGATGCATGGGAAAGGAGTTTACGGGATCCTCAAAATGGTCCCATTCTGGCAATTTTGAGTATGTTTTTTTTTTCTTGGTGCCCCCTCTTCCTGTTATAAAAAGGTTGACTGGTGCAGACTTCATCTTCGCTATCGGTTCTTACTATCTATCTTTTCCTCACGATGACAACGTCAACTCCCAATCTCACCTTCGGTACTTCGAACAAGGTGTATATTTCTCAAGCGAACTGATGGCTACATGTGATTTGGTGCACACTTGGGCTGCTTTATTGCGATGCTTTTTTCTCCTAGCAATTTGCCAGACTGACCGGTAAGCCCGACCTTGTCCTCTGCGTACATAGCATGATAAAGCTCATAGCTCACTGTAGTTGTTGGAATACACTTGGCTTCGCGATCCGCATGGCGCAAAGTATTGGTCTCCACGTAGATACCACGCCAACAAAGAGAGGACTGGCAGTTTCGCTTGATACAGAATGTGAACTCCGACGACGAACATGGTATTCTATGTATGTGCTTGATCGTCTTCTTGCCTTACAACTCGGCAGACCAATGGCTATCCGTCAAGCAGACTTTCATGTCACACTTCCTTCTCGCTCTAGTGACAGTTTGTGTTACTCCAGCGAAACTGCGGATGCTTTTGAGATTGACGATACAAAGTCGCAATCTTCAGAAATGGACTATTTCCTTCAGGTTATACACTTCTCCACCATTGTGGAACATGTGATGCAGGATCTATACCGGCCCATCCAGCCGGAGGTTTCGGTCGAAAAACTGCTAGCTGATGCCTCTATCATTAATTCCTCTCTCATCAGATGGAGAGCCAGTCTCCCGCGTCACCTCCGCTTTGATCTCAGCCATACATTCGAAAAGTCCGTTGTGTTTCAGCGACAGGTATGACAACTTGATGAATTCAGTTCTGAACCATCAGCTCACTTCATCCAGCGTAATATGCTTGCGGTCAAGTTCCACCACCTCCAGGCTCTGATTCACCGCCATTTCCTTGCTCTCCCCACTCTGCAACACCACGATGAATCCTCCCTTGCCACGTTCAACCGTGATCCGAGACAAATACAAGAAGCCGAGAGAAAATGTATACTTGCGGCGCAGCAAACAGCGCGTCTCCTGCATAACGTTTCTGATGAACGCAGTCTTGTTCAAGATTTTCCGTGGTGGCAGATGATCTCTTGTCTGATCTGTGCTAGTTCTATCCTTTTTGTGGCCGATGTGTTTTGTGAGAAGTATCAGATGTCCAGTGACGTAGCTGGATACTTGCATGAGGACGCAGAGACCTGCTTAAAAGTTTTTCAGGCTTTGAGTGTCAAATCCCCTGCTGCGAAACAGGCAGTTGGCATGTTGAAAAGTCTCGCGCGTTTGAGATCTGTATCAGGAGGTACTTACACCTACCTATTGAGGGACTCATTTTGTTTACTAACTTCTTGCGATGATGTTAGCAAATCCGCGCATAAATGAACCGTCGGCAGGCTCTTCAAACGACCCAGAATCTTTCCCAGCAGACTTTGTGGGGTCTCTGTTTCCTGGTTATCCACCAGATGATTTTAACGATCTAAATGTCGAATGGCCCAGTGAAATTTCCAATAGCATGGAATGGTCTATTCAGGCTCTAGATAGAGTTCATTCTGTGGTGGGTGACAGGGGTATGCATAACGAGAAATAATTAACTGGGGGTACGCTCCTGTTACAATTGATGAGATCAACCATTGCTATTTTTACGATATCTTCATATCAGACTTGTTTGTTCTTAAAAATAATTCTCTAACATGGTTATATCCCCCTCTTCTCGTCCACCAATATGGAAGTCTCTAACATCGAGATTCAATAATGAAACGGAAATTGATGTGGCCTACTCAAGACACCCAAGTGGAAATAAAATTTAATTGTTAAAGTCGGAGAAGCCGCCTACGGGAATGTCAGTGATGGTACTAAAGCTACAGTGCAATAAAAATCAGCGTAAAAGTGTGATTATTAGAAGAATTGCAAGCGTGGAAAGCCAAATTGCGTGCAGCACTTGATCCACTGAATCGCCCGTTACATATTTTGAGGCATCACACTATGACCAGACTCACCAGAGGACACCTTAGCGTAACTCCCCCAATCGGAGTTCTGCTAGGTTTGTTAATCCCCGTCGAAGTGCATATCCAACACCAGGGATGGCAAAATTATGTAAAATGGTCTATTTTACCATTAAGTATAATTAGTTATAGTTTTTTTTTAAATACATTAGATGTACGTATTAAGACTTAGTTAGTAATAATTTAGCTAATTAAATTCTATAAAAATTTAATAAAAATTATTCAAAAATTTTTAGGGCTTTATAGCTTTATATAAATTATAGATAAAAATAAAAAAATTATATTGTATTATACTAGGCTATCTTACAGTAAATTTACATTACCGTAAATTTTTTTGCCAATACTGTCCAACACACGGCATGCATACCGGCATTCCTCGTAATGGCGTGATTCTAGAGGCAGCATACCGGAAAGAGCATCCGTGAGAGCCGCTGCAGATGCGCTGAAGCGGCTTGCTGAGCCTGGCTGGAGGTATGACTAATTTTTAGGCTATCACAAACCCGTCCTCCAATATGAGCTGAGTAACTTATATTCATGCCAGAATAGTCAATCTCTCATGAAGGATTTGGTCATTTTAAATGGGGATCTAAGTGTATTTTTCTTTCTCTTTGTCCTTTGCTAACTACAATTGCTTTATTTGCTTGCTAGATTGGGCCAGTTAACCGAAAAAAAGGTCTACTCTGTCCATACTATGGAGAAACAAACAAAAGAGTGAGGATCTCGCTTAATCTCAAAGCAAAGGTGTCTTGAATCAATGATATTGCTATATGGAGAAAGAGCGCCGAGGTGTCCGGAAAGAAGAAGCAGAGTGTTTAGCGTAGAGTATAAACCAACGCATTGAAAATCGGCTGATAATACCTGTGGCGTGATTTCAATGCCGGTTCTCCCGGCCCAGGCTGAGTAAATCCGGTTTGCCTTTTATCTTGAACAGTTTGTCTCATTCATATCGTTTTTTTTGTCCTGTAAACAGATCCAAAATTTTGACCATGCAATACATGCCATCATGTGGATTTTCACCTGGTTTCGAGATGTATTGCACAAATTGACTCATTTCCAGCACGGTCAACCCCAGGATGGTGCCGCGCCAGGCTATCGAAGCCCAGGCGAATCAAGTTCGACTTCCAGTCAGGATCCGTACGGAGCACTAAGTGAGGTCGCTGCACCGCCTCCTATTCTGCATCCCGAAAGAGAACCTGAGGACGGTTTAGAGAACCATCTTTCCCGCGCCAGTAGAAGCCATCACCATGCACAGGTATGATATGATATTTATTAACTTTTTTTTGTTAATCGATCAAAAGTCTGCTACTTACCATGAAATTAGTGATATAGATTTGGTTTGTCTAGAAAACCTTCCGGGATGTCCATGTTGACTTTATTCAGTCGGAGTGGAACTGTCACTTGAAATGTTTTGCGATTTTATATTTTCCCTGTTATCTATTATACCTGGGCTTTATCGGTTCTATGCATTCAAAGAGTTCATATTTCTGCTGTTTTTCACAATCACTCTTTCAACGAAAAGGGCGAAAAAGCGAGGGGGAAGCCCTGTTTACCATCTTCAAAAACAATTTATCAATCTCTTAGTACATATTCATTCCTGTGTACAACCGCTTCCACTCCTGGCAAATCGTTTAGTTGGTTTATTTCAACTTCACTGATATCGCGACCCCTGATAGTACATTGGGTAAGCAGGTTTGAAAATAGAATAGGCGAAGAAATAAACGTACGATAGGTAAATTGTAGGCTAGAATCCGTGATATCTTTTCAGGGCCCTCAATGATCCTAGAAGAACACGATTAGGTATCCAATCATCACTCCTGACAAGCTCGTTGACCGCAATAAAGGAAAAGAAGAAAAAAAATAACATACACCTTTGCTCGGTTGACAATATTGTCTGACACTAGGCCTCTAATGTAAACGGTAACTTTTGCGACTGACATGACTCTCAGGACTTATGGTGTAACAAGAACTGGGAATTGTACTCTTGGTTGGTCTCGACCAAGATCAACCAACAATGTCACTTGTAGAACAAAACAACCATCTCATCCGTGGATTCCGATGAAGTAACCTACACGAAATGTTTACGTCATTGATTCAGGTACCAAGCTATAAATGGTGCACACAAATTAAAGAAGGACCCAAAGTTAAAAGACCATGTTGAATTGCACCGCATCAGCCGTCCAAAGTATGAGTCCTCGCATATTTCTCATCCGCCATGGCGAAACACAGTGGTCGACATAACAAAAGCATACTGGCAGTACTGATGTGCCATTGACCGAAAATGGAGAGCGTGAGGTAGAGCGGACCAAAGATGTTTTCGTTGGACCGAGTAGATTGAACGATCCTGCGAATATCGGGCACATGTGAGTATCAAGGGAAAAGATAGAGGGAGAATTTTTAAACAGAAATCGAATTAACCGCAGAGGACATCAGTTACTGCTCCCCGCGGCGCCGCGCTCAGAAAACAGGTGAAATTCTGTTTCCCACGATCACTGGCCCTTCGCAGCAGAAGGATGACCGCAAGTTTGAGATCACACCAAATCTTCAAGAATGGGACTACGGCGAATATGAAGGCCTTACTAGGGACCAAGTGGTCGAATTGAGATCGCGTCAAGGTCTATCAAATGCTCGGGACTGGAACATTTGGAGGGATGGTTGCATAGGTGGAGAGTATGCGGAACCTCGACGTGATTATCTGTTGTCTAACTTGCTTTTAGATCGTCAGATAGCATTTCATCAAGGCTTCAATACCTCGTTTCGACTATCAAAAATGAGATTATGAAGACAACCTTAGAGCAATCTCATGACGACGATCCTCAAGATATTGTCTGCATCGCACACGGCCATATATTATCGTCATTGGCTATGGTGTGGGCCGGTATTCCCTTGAAAGATGGAGTGAGACTGGTCTTTCAAACTGCTGGTGTGGCTGTATTAGGGTAAGTCCAAAAAGAACCTCACCAAGTAAAACAAAAGCCATTGCTGAAGCAACGGCAGGTTCGAACACAATGATTTAAATGAACCGGCACTCTTGGTTGGCATTCATCCTAACTAAAGAAAACATGGCTGAACCACAGCTTAGTCGCTTTTTGTATCTCAAATTTGCAGAATTGTTCTAAACAAATTAATTAGTTGCATTCTTGTTGGAGACAATCGTATATGGAACTAAAATAGTGAACATCCAAAAAAGTGTAAATTTCAAATTCTGGACATATTATAAGGGTTAGGGTTAATCCGCCTTCGTCTCCTATACCAAGAGCTGAAGAGATTACGAAGTCAGTTTGCGCCTCATACAATTGCGATTTCGACAATTTGATCAAGAAATTGAAGTACAACTTACCCGATGGCCCATATTTGTCCGTAATCACCGTCTTCAGAGACTGATAAACCTCACTGCCCCATTGAACAGCCTCCGTGATGGACAGCGCTGCTACAGGAGCAATCATGAATTCCTGAAAAGCGAGAGTGTTTCCCGAGTGTTTTCCTCCATTAAGAACATTGAAGAAAGGCGTAGGAAGAATATACGGGCCGGTTCCTCCCGCCTTCTCTCTCAGGAGCTGATACAACGGTATTCCCTGTATGTCTCGGTTAAGAAAGGCTTGTTGACAGACCTCTTCTGAAATAGACAAACCGTGGATGCGGCTCCCGCACGCGCGCATGCCATGCTAACGCTTAGCAAAGCGTTGGCACCCAAATTGGTCTTGTTTTTGGTACCATCAAGCTCAATCATGCACTGATCTATGTCACGAAGATCTTGGGCTTTAAACTGTCGGTCCACCAGCCGTGGTCCGATGATTTGATTTACATTGTTCACTGCTTTCAAGACACTGTTCCCTTGATACTGACTTGGATCTCCGTCTCGTAGTTCATGGGCCTCGTACGCACCAACAGAAGCTCCTGACGGCACTAGGGCAGTGTAACTCCCTAAGAATTGTCAGTTGATTCTAGACGCTGTCGTCTGTGATAAATATCCAACTACTTTTCCTTACCTTTGTCAGTAGTAACTGTCACCTTCACAGTGGGCTTACCGCGAGAGTCAAGGCGCTGTGAGCCAACTACAGACCGAAAGATACTAGAGTCCTGCATTGTGTGTGTGTGTGTGTGTGTGCACGTTAAGTTCAAGTATGTATAAATTATGGATTTTTATTCAGTAGAGATCGGAGCGGAACTATTTTGGGGTGTATACAACGAGCAGAAGCAGCTGTGGAATGACGATGCCGTGACCTCAACGAGCCGCGCCGGATATCACGGATACTTCGGCTTACACAAAATCTCATCTGATTCAAACTTCCGAATGAAATTTCTAACTAACCATCAATGAATACCTTACCAGGTTTGGAGCGTCTGCAATTCGTGACATTCTTAGTTTTCAAACAAGGTCCCTAGACTTGTGAAGGGGGCAGATTGTTGGGGTGGTTGGACTTGGCTACTGATCGTTCTCTAGAAGAACCTTGCCGTCCAGAAGATCGGTAATAACAATATCTATAATCCACATCAGAAACGAAAGTGAAGAAGCCCGCGGGACGGTATGCTACCCTGAAACAATCAGAACGAAAACTACCGCTGCGATCGGTATTCCTAAACCTAAAATCAAGGCTATTTTGTTTCCTGTGTTGGAAAGCCCTGACAGAATTGCTCTCGCTTCCCGAGAAACAAGAATAGCTGATGCATATGTTTTAAGTATCGCGACGGCTCTACCGGGTCGCCACATACAGTACTGTTATTCCCATAGATATTTCGACGTGAGTGATACTGTACCGGCTCTGAATTTTTAAAGACACTGGAGTTATCATACATCCAGACTGTGACATTGGCTGGTTTTAGATTGAAGCCGTTCCAAGCAATACAGTAATCTTCATAACATTGAAGCAAATGAAGGCACTTGATTTGCTAATAAAGAGGGTTTGCTAATGACTAGGCACATCTAATTTATATACAAGGTACATAGAAAATCATGTCGGTTTATACAAGACTTCTAATTTCAGCATTTGGACTCTGTAAATTCAATAAGTTAACTTCAGTCAAATTAACCAGGGTTGCTTAGTAATGTAATGGCTTATGAGGAGGTGACGCGCTGAATACCACGACGCCAAAAAGGGTCAATCCTAATTGTAAGGGTCTTACTAGCTCATTTATATGTCGACAGGAGGTTTTACGTATCGGCTAGGACGGATCGCATGCCGATAGTGCCGCAGTAAGGAAGAGCCCCCAGCAGGCCGTTTTCAGTTTCGATCCTGAACTATACTACTACCATGACCATCTGTTGACAGCCTCGTCTATTAAACGCATTCTTCGCGATGCCATTGACAACAGAAAAGGCACAACCACCGGTAGCCCATGACCCAGGTTCCTCTTCGTTGTCTTCGCACCCGACGATCGATGATGGCTATTTTTACTCCGAGGCGGAAAAGAATCTTGACGAAGTCGCTGCCCCCCCACCAGTCCTAGATCGGTCTGAGGGTTATATTCGCCAACATGACTACCTGGAGAATATACGATCCTCGACTTCTCGATACTCCGCACGTCCGGAGAATGGTGACGAAGCGCAACCAGATGCGCCACGTAGAAGTTTCACGCACGGAGGATCGGTGCGGACAAGCCACCATTCAAAAACATTGAACAAGGTCATCAACTACTGCTACTTGGTATTTTTCGCAATCGCTGGTACTTTGACAAGAATCGTGATTGAGGCTGTGACATATTATCCTGGAGCGCCTGTGACGACCTCCGTTCTGTGGGCTAATGTGGGCGGCAGTTTTATCATGGGATTCCTCAGTGAGGACCAGGCGCTGTTTCGCATAGAGACGTACCACGAGGATGAGTCGACACGCAGGTCTCAGCACATTGTGCATAAGAAGACCATTCCTCTCTACATTGGTCTCACCACGGGCTTCTGTGGCTGTCTTACTTCCTTCTCGACCTTTGAGCGAGATGTGTTCTTGGCCTTGGCAAATAATCTTTCCGTCCCCGTAGGACCGTATTCGGACCTGTCGATTCTATCACCAAAGGGCGCTGGCACTCTCCCAGGTGGAGGATTTAGTTTTATGGCAATTCTTGCTGTCATCATCACGGAGGTCGGCCTGTCTCTGACCGCACTGAAGGCAGGGGCACATTTCGCCATTTTTGGTTCATCATGGCTGCCACAGATACGGCCGATGTATCTTCGGCGCTTGCTCAATCCGCTAGTGATTTTCCTGGCCCCGGCGTCGTGGATTGTATCCATTTGTCTCGTGGTCCTGCTTCCGAAATCAGGGGACCATCAGTTCTCGTGGGACCCAGCGATCTGGCGTGGTCCATTCCTATTTTCACTTGTGTTTGCCCCCGCCGGTTGCTTAGCACGCTATTTCCTTTCACTAAAGCTTAATCGGTATATCGCCCAATTTCCTCTGGGAACGTTCGTTGCCAACTTGGGCGGGACAATGATTCTGGGCATGGCGTTTTCGCTGCAGCATTCGCCTCTTGGATCCTCTGGCCTTGGTGGAGGCAGCATGATAGGTTGTCAGGTGCTGCAGGGCATCATGGATGGATTCTGTGGTTCCATGACCACGATCAGCACTTGGGTGCTTGAACTTTCGGATTCCAGGCGAGGGCATGCCTACGTTTATGGCATTGTAAGTGTTGTTGTCCCTTTGGCGCTGTTGGTGATTGAGATAGGATCTTTGCGTTGGACGCAGGGGTTTGTGTCTCCGGCATGCTATTCGAGCAACTGAAGACCTTCATACCTTAACAATTGGCTTCAGCATAGAAACCCACGATAGGGGGACCTTTGATGAGTATTTCCTATGTGCTTTCTCTAGATCTTCATTATATTAGACTAACTTTTCTGGGTGTATATACTATTATTATAGCGCTTGTAGGAGGAGTGAAGAGAAAGTGAATGTATGTTGAATTATGTCGAAATAGGCTTCTACCTCAATCCCGCGTTCACGACCTGAAGTCTCCGTAACAGAATTGCAAAACCTCATTTGATCGTGATTGTAATATTGGCCTCTATAGAAACGCATGTCTAGGCATTGGCAGGCAATTGAAGGAACCCTCATGCTTACACTTTCCGTGTTGCTTTGTTTTGACCCTATTTTTGGAGCATGGCGTTCAAGAATAAGTTGTAGTCTTGCCAGATTTCGCAGATGTCTCTGACCAGAAATGAAAAGCTCTGGATGATAGAGAGTACGACATAAAGAATTAGGCAGCTGTGAATGCACACACCGACCCAGGTCAGGAAGACTGGTGGAATCTGGTAGGTTCTCGTTCGTGCAAGGAGGTTCGAATTTGGAAATATGGGCGGGCGATTACGTTGCGAATAGGAAACTCGACGAAGTTCAAGATTGCAGCACATCAATACCTTCTGTCATTATCGTCTGTTGTTTTCCCTACGCCTGGCTATCCGGACTTTATCCAACAGCAAAGAGAGTGAGAGGGTCATCAATGGCCCGGATAACACGGCCCTCTTTTCCCGCAAGCTCCGGAGTCGACCTGAAGATTTGTTTATTTACGCTGGGGTGTACCCGGTACGTCAAGCCAGCTAATTATTTGCATTTACATTCGTACTAAATCGTTCGTCGTTTCAGTAGGTCGCGATAGGTAAAATGAAAATAAAAAAAATAAAAAAACTACGGTATCAGCGACTTGCATCGTAAATGCAGGATAATAGAGCCTGGCACTGGATGATACTAGATTTTAGACTCCGATTAGTGTCATTACTGCTCATCACGATTAGCTATTTGGCTGCCCTTAGGATCCTTCTGGCATGCTCCTGTAGCACTTGAATTTCAAACCTATCGATCTCTACCGATCTTCATGAATCACTTGATTCGGCTCGATTCAACTCGATCTAAACCAGCTTGTGAACTAAACCCATTCTGTTTCCATGTAGCTGGTTATCACGAAATGACCGCGCGACAATCAACCCCTTCGTCAGAGCATTCAGCTTCCTCCGACAGCAATATCCGCAAACGGGTCTCCAAGGCCTGTGATCGCTGTCGCATGAAAAAGTGCAAAGTATGTTGCGCGTCCGATTCGCACGGAAGTAAATTAATGTCTCCAGTGTGATGACTCCAGCCCCTGTGGCCGTTGTCAAGATGACAACGCCATTTACGTTTCAAGTGAGCGGAAAAAGACGCACGACAAGGTGTATCCGAAGGGGTCAGCTCTTTTCACGTCTTATGGGCAACAAACATACTGATATACATAGATACGTTGAGATGCTCCTCCAGTCACCATTCCCGCTGCCGTGCTAACTTTTGTTTGCGCCATGGGTCTTATTGTGCTGTCACATTTGGAACTCATTCGATCACTTAGACCATCGGCAGTTATGAATATCTATTTCTTAATCACACTCATTTCTGATCTTGCGCGCTTGAGGACCCTTTTCACGTCGAACGCTAGTCGTTTCGTAGCCGGGTGTTTCGCAAGTATGACAGCGCTTAAAGCAATAGTTCTCGTCGTAGAAGCCATGGAGAAACGTAGATTAGTGCTGGATCGGTATTGCAACCTGTCACCAGAAGAGACGAGTGGAATTTACAGCAGGTCATTCTTCATTTGGCTGAACCCGCTTATGATTACTGGCTTTCGTCGTTTTCTGAATGATAAGGATCTGTATCTAATCGATCGTGAAATGTCTTCAGTGATCTTACGGCAGAAGATGGAAAAGGTTTGGAAGAATGCATCAAAATGTATCTCTAGGGCGCTGTTCTGGGCAGTCTTAAGGTCGAATTTCAAGCCTCTGATTCTCTGCATTGTATCACTGTTGCTTCAGATGGCCTTCCGTTATGCATAAACATTTCTTCTTGTACGCGTGATTTCCTTTGCCAATGATTTATCACAGTCAGATAACATAGGTTGGGGTCTTACAGGTGCTTTTTTTTTTTCGTTTTACTTCGGCTTGCAGTGTCTAACGGCTGGTGCTACCATGTGACTTATCGATTTGTGACTAGTACTCGCAGCAGTTTGATCAGTATTATATACATGAAAACTGCGAATCTGAGAATTACCGTAGTCGACGAATCTGTGGCCGTCACGCTAATGTCTAGTGATGCCCAAACTATTTGCAACGGTTTTGAAACAATACATGGGTTTTGAGCAGTTTCTCTGGAGTTAGGAGTTGCTTTTTATTTGTTGTTCCGCCAACTCGGGGTCGCATTCGCCGCTCCAGCGTTTATTGCTTTTATTTCTGCCGCGGGCATCTTTGCTATTGCCAATATCATTGCCCAGGCGCAAAGAAACTGGATGAAAAGTATTCAGACTCACGTGAACATGACAGCCACAATCCTAGATGCGATAAAGTCAATCAAAATACTGGGCTTCCCAGACTTGATCAGCAAGATGATCCAAGACTTCAGAGTCACAGAACTCCGGGTGACTAGCACCTTCAGGAGACTTCTTGTGTTACGTGTCTTTTGGGGTAATTTGCTTATCAACCTTGGTCATCTTGCCACGTTCGCCTTTTATTCGATTGTGATGACATCTCGGAAGGAAATCATTGATGCTGAAGCCGCTTATACAATCCTGACACTTATATCTCTGCTTAGCTGGCCCGTAAACAATCTCATTAGTGCGGTACCGATGATGAATGCAGCACTTGCGTCCATGAGTCGAATTCAGGCTTTTCTTGAATCTGATGCATGGAAAGACAATCGACATCATCTAAATGATGTACACACCCTATCAACCGCCAATTGTGCTTCATCTGTAGAACAGAAGGAAGCAGAAAACTTCAAAGATACGATATTGGCCAGGAATGCCAGCTTTTTCTGGACTCGCGATGAAAAGCTTGTTGTGCGAGACATCAACTTCACTGTGTCGCGTGGGTAATTTTGTTTTGTTATTGGGCCCCTTGGTTGCGGCAAGAGTACGCTCCTCAAAGGTGTCCTCGATGAAACATTATACAGGAAAGGGTCTCTTTTCACCAATTTTGAAGTGTGTGCATTCGTAGGTCAAATAGCATGGATCCGTAATGCTACCGTCCAAGAAAACATCCATGGGACCTCCGAGTATGATGAAGATTGGTACTTGAAGGTGGTTAAGGCTTGTGCCTTAGAGGACCTTATGCGTTTACTGCAAGGTCATAGTAGGTGAAATATCCCAATGCCTAAGTTGACTAAATAACTGACAAAGCTACGTAGGGGCAATAGTCTCGGGAGGGCACAAACAATGTCTAGCTCTGACACGCGCTGTTTACGCCCGCAAGGATGTTCTTTTGCTTGATGACATTTTTTCCGGACTTGATGCTGACACCGAAGAACGCATATTTACGCAACTCTTCTCGGAACAAGGCTTATTCCGCAAGCTGAAAAGCACCATCATACTTGTTACCAATGCTATAAATAGATTGTCAAATGCAGACCACGTTATGACAGCCGACGGGTCTATCGCCGAGCAGGGTACTCCAAGTCAACTACAAGCATCTCGGGGTCACGGTAACATGCTGCAAGAGCATTATGTATTAGGGCCAAAGATGAGAGAGTCAAAAGAAACGAAAATCGAGAACTTTGTATCCATCACGACTGTGGATATTGACGAGGTCGTATTGGGAAATCTAGAAGAAAACACCGAACGTCGCATTGCGCAGGAAGACCTTAATCGACAGAGTGGAGATTTATCACTTTATACGTATTATTTGGGGTCTGTTCACCGAGAATCCACAGCACTATGGGCTAGCGGGTTGATATTATATGGCTTGTCGATGCAGCTTAGCCAGATTGTTGTTAACTCTGGACCAAAGCCGCTGACAAGAGCGGCAATAGTGTTAATGCACTTTATTTGGGAATATATGCTATGCTAGCGGCAATTTCAATCATGGTGGAGCCTATCACTATATCACTTATTTTTCACCGTGGAGTGCCAAAGTTCTTCACTCGCGGCTTGTGAATGCAGTGGTAAATGTGCTTTTATCTTTCTTCACTTCCGTGGATGTGGGCACAAGAATAAACAGGTAATTATGGACCGGTTTGGACGTACAGTCTTTTTTACTAATTATATAATTACCTGACGATTTAGTCAGGACATGACACTGATAGACAACGATCTTCCGTACGCAATGGTTGATTTTATTCTAGCCTTATCGACCGGAATAATGTCCGCAGTCCTCATGTGCATATCAGCCCTGTACTTTGCGGCTACCAGGCCGCCGGTTTTTATATTAATGTGGATGCTACAGAAATTTTACCTCCGAACATCCCGTCAGATGCGTTTCCTTGACCTGGAAGCAAAGTCATCTTTGTTTTCGCAGTTTCTTGAAAGTCTTTCTGGCCTTGTGACAATTCGTGCATTTGGCTGGTCGTCTCGATTCGAGGAACAGAATCTGGCTCTTGTGGATGCTTCCCAACAACCGTTCTACCTACTTTTCTGCATATAGCGCTGGCTCGAGTTGGCTCTTGACTTGGCTGTCACTGGACTTGGTGTAATCTTCATGCTGGTGATTGTCAAAACGCGCAATGTGCTGAGTTATTTCAATACACCGCTTTTTTATCGATAAATACTCAATATCAAAAACTCTTAGAGAATTTTAAGTTATATTAAGCGATAGAAATTCGAGTGTATAGTAAATAGTTAATCAGAAATCAAATAGTAATAAATATAGAGCAAGTATTTATATAATAAATGAAATTTATACATCTTACTAGGATCACACTATCAAGTTATTAACGTCAGCATAGAATTAACTCAGTATAATATTAATAATGCTATTCTATAGACTATAAGCTAGTTAAAATTAGATAAATCTAATTATCTAAGTTGCTTTAATTAGAGGATATATCTATTATATTATCTATCTACAATAATAGACGTTATATAAGGATATATACAGATTAATCTATTTACTATATAGTCTAACCATAACCAATAAGCTTTTTATATTAAAGAAACGATTAATATATCTATAGTCTACAGCAATTTCACACATAAAGAATTGTACAGATCTGTAACTACTCATTACAAAAATGATAATCCCTCAGATGATTGTATACTATTCATTCTAGAAGCATAAAGACGCATCATACGACATATTAATATATTTCGACTTTATTACTATCTATCTAAGTTATGTTATAAGCTTTCGATTCGGAAGCTATAGTAATAAAGGAACCAACTATACTTTTACTGCGTGGTATAGATTAGAGAAGAATATTTAATATAAAAACGATGACGAAGCGGATGTTAAACTGACTTCTAGTAGGATCTGAGCTGGATATTAATGCTAAAGATTATGCCGGAAAAATCTTGCTGTGTTGTGCGTTATTGAAGTAGGAAGTTCGAAAAGTATGGAGTTGCTGTTGATGGAGATGATTTTAATAGACATCATGCCAAGATGTTAATATTCCGGTGACCATCTCGGCAGACCTCGATCTCTCCAGTCCCATTTCATTCGTCAATGCCGTGGCCAGCGACTTGTTGGTCACTCCAATCTGGGGGATTTTCAATATTGCTGGCCGCTATTGCAAGCCAAAAGTGACAATACCAGGTCGAGAAAAGACATTGCAGCTCCTTGTTCATGGAATCACATATGACCGAAACTATTGGTCTGGTCTAGGTTTCCCGGGGTATCACGGGAACAACTATTCATGGATAGCTTATGCCTCTGAGCAGGGATATCCTACGCTTTCTATAGATCGGCTTGGTAATGGTCTCTCAGACCACCCAGATCCCATTGCAGTCGTCCAGCTTCCTACAGATGTTGAGACCTTGCACGGAGTGATTGCAGCCGCCAAATCAGGGTTCCTTGATGGTACTAAATTCGATAAAATTGTCTATATTGGACACTCGTACGGATCTTTAGCTGGCAATGCCCTTTCGGTCAAGTACCCTGATGACGCTACCAGTCTTATTTTGACTTGTTTTACCAAACAACTTCAGATTGCCGGCCCCGGTATTCTTCTCACTGGTCTTTTTTTTGCCGGCTGATATTGTTCTCCCAAATCGATTTGGTGGCCTCGCCCCCGGTTACACTGCAGGTTCATCCAAATCTGGGCGCGAATTTCTTTTATATTCGACCCCTGGAAAAGATTTCGATTCGGCAATTTTTGAGCTGGATTAGCAGACACGAGGGACCCTGTCTGTTGGCGAAACAATCACAGTTTTCATCAGCATTGACGAGGCTCCAGACTATACAGGCAATGTCTTTGTCTTGACCGGAGAACAAGATGCGGTATTCTGCAGCCTTGGATCGCCTCTTTTAGGGCAAGCGAACTGTGGGCAGGGAGAAGATAGCTTGCCCGCTCAGACACGCGTTTTGTACCCGAAAGCAGAGCGGTATGACTATTACATTCCGAAGAATACTGGCCATGATATCAATAATCATTACTCTGCGCAAGAATTATTCAAGGCGGCACATGACTGGTTAGCAAGCACGGGATTTTAGAGACGAGAACCAGAGAGGATATGTCCAGGAATTGGTCTGGTGCTCTTCAATGTTGTTGGTAGCTCTTTGGAATTCTTGTCTCCAAACTAATAACACCTTTCTTGATCTACTGTGCTTAGATAATTTTGGTAATATATTAATTTCGAATCCAAGCAGCTTCCTGGCACTGTAATTAGAATGGGAAAGGAGGGAAAGGTATCCATTGAACTTCATTGCGCAACTACTAATTAAGCAAACAAAGTGCAGAAACAGAAACTATGATGACTTGACGCCAACCAGACAGAAGCTGAACTCGGGCAGTCAACGCAAGTGTATACAAATGAGGACTATGGCAGGGATTTGTTTTCATCTGTTAACTGAAGCGTACTCGGTACTATTATATTCACTCAGGGCTCTGGTGAAAAGGCCGGTCAATTGATGTTGCGGCATTTGCGTAGGATCTTAAGCCTAACCCGATATACATATACATCTAATCGAGTGTTTTTGGAATATAGGACATTTAAACTTATTTTAACTGCACATGTGCGTACAAATTAGTCGTTCATATTGTGTTTTGAACCGGGTCCTACGTCAATGATGGCAACTGGTAACTAGTTTTATATATAACTTACAAATAAAGTTTAGTAAAGTAATTTGAAACAATTGACTGCTTACTGACTGCTTTAATGATGTTACATAATTTTTATTTGAAACTGGATTAGAATAACTGCTTTTAATTGGGCATAAACAAACATTGAAAGAGAACAAGAAAGAAACACGGGTGTTGAAAGACAGGCGCACAAGGTGGCCTGTGGCCCAGGGATCGGCAGGTACTGGTATTGTCACGTATTAGCGTTTTTGTTATACTCCATAGAGTCCATACTAAATGCTGGTGCCTACTCTGTAGTAAATACATGGATCAATCGACAGACCGAAGCACTATAATTGTTGCGAATAACTGCATCATACTATCAATTGATGATGCATTACATAGATTATTGCCCGTGTCTGGCAAGGATGTATAACCAAATCAAACAGTGATCGCCAGGCGCAACTGTAATAAATTACCACCCATCAATCCTCGCCGTTACATTTTCGCCCGCTTTTATGGCCCACCGGACCAGAAAGGAAGGTTTAAAAAATCCTAGTACTATCAGTAGCAAAGAGAAAGAAACATGCAGACAATGGGCAAGATCGACGATATCGCAGTTGGTCGTCGGTCAGCAACCGACCCAACAGTGCCAACAGTGCCAACACAAGGAAATAATTCGCCAATGCAAGTCAATGTACTCCGTATGCTCGAAATAATACTACGCGCACTCCACAACGTCATCAGCTACGTATGTCGTACCTTGTTAAGGCCGGGCCAGCCTAGTTAAAATTAGAATTAGCAGCGATTCCGACAGCTTTAGCCCGCGCCACCAGGATGACGACAGTGCACGCGCAAACCGCATGGCGTACGCAAATGGCAGAATGCAAAATGTCAAATGCCTCACACGGGTCGTGCAGCAGAAGAAGAGTGTCAATTGGTGCCGGTGTTCGTTGCATTCGGCCCCTTTAGGGCTGTCGATCGCGGTAAAATTACCGTATTGCTTACCTGACACGGGCGAAGTGATAGCCTGAAACGTCGGCCCATGCCCCATCCAGAGAGTCGCCAGGCCCACTCGACTCCGTGGACCTTCTTGGGTCCTTCGTCACCACCTCTTCTGTCCTGTTCTGCTCGATAATAATAATAATAATAAGACCGCGCCATGCCTGCTTGTGGCTCTTGAGTCTTCCTGTTCTGTCCTATTCTTTCGTTTTTTGTTCTGGACTCGCGCGCAAACCCCCAATGTCCCAGTCTCCTGTATGACATCGCCGGAGCTGGTCTATCGCCTCCTTTCGCATCTGAACTGAGCTTGTCCACGCCGGCCGTGATCGACTGAGTCGCCTCTTTTCTGTCCTCTCCAGTGCAAGCCTTGCCACGTCTCCAAGATGGCCCCTCTGCGACGCGGCGTTGTCGCCGTCGTGCTGCTTTTCGCCTTTGTCCTCTTGCTGCGATCCTCCTCGTCCTCGTCCACAGCTCCAGACGAGATCACCTCCGACAACGCCGAGAAGCCAGTGAATATTCCGCCACAGGCCAGAGCTCATGCGGGGAAGAGACAACACGTCCAGGTCACCCTCGAAGACATGACCAATCGCCCTCTTCGCGAACGACTGCGATACCAATACCCCTATGATTTGGACACCAAGTTCCCGGCCTACATTTGGCAGACGTGGAAGTATGCGCCTTCGTCTAGCTGGTTTCAAGACGAATTGCGCGCGCAGGAGGAGTCGTGGTCCGAATTACACCCAGGCTTCGTCCACGAAGTCCTGGCCGACAAGACCGCCGAGAACATGATTCGCTATTTATACGGTGCCATTCCCGAAGTGATCGAGGCATATGAAGCGCTGCCGATTCCCGTGTTGAAAGCCGATCTTTTTCGCTATTTGATTCTGTTGGCCCGTGGAGGAATCTACTCTGACATTGACACCGAGGCTCTCCAGCCCGCTATCAATTGGCTTCCCGACGACATGGACCGATTGTCCGTGGGCCTGATTGTCGGCATCGAAGCAGACCCAGACCGTCCAGATTGGCATGATTGGTATTCACGCAGAATCCAGTTCTGTCAATGGACCATCCAATCCAAGCCCGGACATCCTGTTCTCCGCGACGTGGTCGCGACTATTGTGGAGGACACATTGCGCATGAAAAAACAGGGGATCCTTTCCATGTCCCGAATGGACAAGTCGATTGTCGAGTTCACCGGCCCTGCGGTCTGGACCGATGCTATTTTCCGGTACTTTAACAATCCGGACTACTTCCAAAACGAAGAGACCCGAAACGTCACCTACGAAGACTTTACCGGCTTGACCACGCAGAAAAAAGTGGGCGATGTAGCTGTTTTGCCAATCACGAGTTTTAGCCCTGGAGTCAGGCAGATGGGCGCCGAAGAACCCGATCACCCGATGGCTTTTGTCCTGCATGATTTTGAAGGTAATCCTCCTTTTTCTTCCTTACCGCTTTATAAAAAGCTAGAATACTGACAATTGTTCCCAGGATCTTGGAAACCACAAGAAGAGCGACACATCGGAGAAGAATGGTGATACCACTTCTTCTACCTTATATTCAGTCATTTTTTCTTTCCATACATATTATAGACATACTTCCCTTCTTACATTGTCAATATAGCCCGAATTTTTGGGGGATCAAGCGATGAATTGCATTAGCAAGGCGTTCTTTTGGGAGTTTTCTTTTGTTTGCGTTTATATACCAACTGGTGTAGTTGAAAGACCACAGGTGCTATCGCTGGGGAGAGAAGTGTTTTTTTAAACGCTAGAAATTCGCCGTATGTAGTGCGAATTCGAATTGAGTCAGATGTGCCCAGTGGCTCAGCCACGCTGTTTTGGGGCAATATATAAACTGCAAATAATTACAAACATTTTTTTAGACAAAAGTGTGATCTTGAAAAGGTTCCAAGAAGAGAAAAGAAGAAGTCACTGTATATCAACCAAGAGGTGAACGCATAGCATGAGAATCAGAAGATGACAAATAACCCACAAAAAATCACACTATGTTCAAAAAGAAAAACCTTCCAGAGGGTATAAATATCATTTATGAATCGGCCGTTTAAAAGAATGGTCGTTCAAAAGAAAAGAAGTAGTCTCTATCGGAGACCAGTGCAAGCTCAGACAGCCAATGCCCAAATAGACAAATGAGGTGCTGGCAACCCAGTAAACCATAAATGGCAGAGAACACGAAGAAATCATGGATCAAAAATCTGCAAATAGCGGTTCGTACTTTTCTTTCATATCGTCAGTGTATATTGTCAACGTATCAGGGTTTGGCGGAGGCGGATATTCTTCAAAATTAGCTGCGTCGGCCGCATGTCCGACTCGAGGAATGATAGGTCCTGGGATGCGTCGATAGTAGAGGTCATCCCAGTTGATGCTATCGAACCATGGGTGCGCCTTGACTCGCGCTGCTCCTCCCTGGATATGTCCCAGGCGCTGGGTCACATCCGTCTTGCACAGCTGCGAAATGAGGTCCCGCGCAGCAGGACTCATCGTCTGCGGAAAGCGAAGTCGACCCTCGACAATCTGTTCGTATAATCGCATCACGTTCTGGTCCCAGAACGGGGGCTGGCCGACCAGGAATTCGTAGATTAGAATTCCTAGAGCCCACCAGTCCACAGCAAGCCCGTGTCCGCAATTGTGTATGACCTCCGGCGCCAGGTAGTCCGGAGTCCCGCATAGTGTATATGTTTCGCGATTGCCTACTTGTTTGGCGAAGCCAAAATCAACTAGTTTGATATGGCCGTCTGCCCCGAGAAGTATGTTCTCCGGCTTTAGGTCGCGGTATGCGACCCCATGGACTTCGTGCAAGAACTGGATTATCATTGTAATCTCCGCGGCATAGAACTTGGACGTCGCTTCGTTGAACGAGCGTGCTCGTCGTAGATAGCTGAAAATTTCGCCGCCAGGGCAGTATTCCAGCTAGAAACAAAAAAAAAATATCAGCTTACACGCTCTGTACCATATGCGCGGTGCAGACCACAGCAAATTTGGGCTTCTGAGTAGCAACTATTGACATACCAGCATATATAAAGACTGGTCGTCTGAAAATGTAGTGATCAATGATGTAATGAAAGGATGACCTGCAACTGCAGCAAGCGTCCTGCGTTCGTTTCGCACATGCTCAACCTGTTTGAGTTTTATTACTAAACGTAGTTGTCAATTATACTTTCTACACTGTGAGTATGGGAATAATGCGTACCGTCCGCCTTGCGGAGAATTTTCAATGCGTATACTTTATCTTTTCGAGGGCTATTTTTCAAGCGCGTAAGCCAGACCCGAGCAAAAGTACCTATTGCCTTGGTCAGTCATTTTTGTTCAAGCGAAACAATCTGGAGACACCTCGTGTTGTATACCAGTGCCTAGTGTCTTCATCAATTCAAAATCATACACGCTCAAACTGTGGCTTGACTCGCCCAGGTGTCTCACACCCGCAGCGTCGGTGGCCGCATTCGAATCCAGAGCATTCTCCGGGGTGACAAGAACTGAGGCGACATGTTGTTTCTCCTGGTCGGCGTTATTCCCAACACGCTTGGACTGCGCTTCGGGTTCTGCCAGATCGTCATTCGTGCCTTCTTCATGTGTCGTAGGTTGGACTGTTTCCGTGGCCATCGTGATAACGACAAAGCATGTCTCGATTTCAGAATGAAAGGGTTTTTTTAGTAAAAGGCGACCGAGGGGAAGATACGTTCGTTTGAAGCGCAAAGTTTCGACGATCTCCGAAGTCGCAAGTCGCAGTCCCTTCACAGTCAATGGCGAAAAAAGTCCGGGTTTAATTATGATATGAGAGACGGAAACGGCTCGACAGTAAAAGGCACGGGACACCAAGCGTTGATCAGGGACCAGTCGCGACTCTGATGGAGGTGGACGAGCAGTCTCATGATGGAGCTTTTTGGAAAGTCTCCGTGGTTTCTGGCGGCTGAAGCGTTTACGGGAGGGAACTCTGACGTACCTTGGCGGGGCTGTCTGACACCCTCCGGACGCGCTCTGGCCCAGAACAGTCATGCTTAGTGCTGTCTCTGTGTTGGTATTTGTTTACTTTGAGCGGGGTAGAGTAGATTACACTCTAGAGTTAGAGTCAGAAGTTATAGCAATGATCCATGCATGTATTCATACAACTGTGATGGGCGCCTAAGTAAATCTATGTATAGATATGCGGCTCGGAAATCGCGCCCTGGTCTCCCGATATTTGGAGGTGTGGAGAAGAAAAGACCCTTGGCAATAAAAAGTCGTTGTTTAACCACAAGTAAAGCATTCTGCGCCATGGTTGGTGATCGCTTCGAAGCAAGATGTCCCGCGACTGTGACCCCGGCAACTCATATACCAGCAAACTAACCACCACTGCGAGAATTGAGAAGAAGTCCGACAATTAAGCTTGTTTCCGTCAGTAATAGGATACCACAAAAATCACGACAAGAGTCTCACCCATAAAGCCCCAGAACTTCACCAAAAATCAAAATAAGGATCATTCCAACGTATACTCGTGACTGCTGCATATATGCCCGCACCCCCTACATCGAATCATCAGGACGGAGTACACAAGAAAGAGGTCGAGGAAATCTTACAGCTTCTCCCACAATTCCAATAGTATATCCGGCGGCCAATCCAGCCAATCCAACAGAAAGACCGGACCCGAGATGCATAAAGCTCCTGTACCACGGCTGCATTAGTGTCGAGAACGGCGGACATTCTATGATAACCACAGGGAATCTCACGTGTAAAGACTGGTGTTCTGGGTAGGCGGAGGGTTCAAATCTCCGCTTATGAGGACTGCGATGACCAGACCGTACACCGCGATAATACCAGACATGACCACCGGAATCAATGACTACCGATTCATCAGCGAGACTCCTGCGTTGAAGCGACATGAACGCACCTTCATAATCAGATCGGGCCTGTATTGTCCTATTCCAGCGATTCCAATGCCTGACTTGGCAGTCCCGTAAGCGGCACCCATTGCTGTGTGTAGTGTAAGTAGAGCGTAGAACGAAGCAGAAGTCGAGAACTATTCTCACGTACCGCCAAATATCATCTTTTCAAATATGTGAGTTAGTTATAAAAAAAGGACACACGGTTTCCAAGGAAGACTAACCGCAGCAGCTACTCCTGCCTGTTGCCATTGTCAGAACGAGACGCCAGAAAAGGGAGTTTGTCAAGCAGTACGTACGAAAGAGAAGAACGGAGCGAACTTGGGAGAGAATTCGCTGTCTGCCATTTTAGCGACTGTGTTCCTTCTGAAGTGGTTGAGTAAAAGACGTTGGCAGCAGCTCGTCTGCGGACCCTGCGCGAACGAAACAGCTGGGCTGGCTTTTGGTATGGGCGAGGCCGACGGATGGGCGAGGAGACAGTATTGAGGATGCCGAACAAATCTTCTTTTCTTTCCGAGAGTGACAAGCCCGCTGAGCCTTTGTATATCGACAGAATACGCGGGTGACTGTCGAGCGAACAGTGTCGGAGATAGCAGTTGCAGTGAAGCTTGTTAGGGAACAGCAGCAACCTCGAGCGTAGCGCATCTGCAGCTGTGGCCCGCCGGACTGCGCTAGTGGTCGACAGCGTCCCGCCGTAGCAGGTGCACTACTGCGTGGTGGTCCTTCCTGGACGTTCCTTCGGGCTAGACTGACCCAAGAGGCCCCAACACAACCTGGCTGCACCACCCCGTGCTTTGCTTCATCACGAACACTGTCGTCCACCACCACAACGCCCTCGGATTCCCACGCAGTTACGGCCTCTCACGCCCTCAGCACCGTGAGACTCACCGAGGCGTCTCCATCCGGCCTCTTTTCTCCCGCTTGGAGAAGGATGCGGAGGGCATGACTGCAGGGCCCTGCTCTGAGTTGCGCCCACGACCCGTTACGTCCATCGCAGATTTTGGCGACCTCCGCCACTGCTGCTCTACGACAGTGAGGCCAGTGCCTGGTATACAGTGAAGCCACCGCCGGAATCCTTGTAAAAGCCTTATCCATCGCCTCGAATCCTTGACTCAGCCGCTCGGCCTATCGTCTTTTGTTCTTGCCAGTGTCCCTTATCAACACTCTGCATGTGACCCCTTTGCCCGGGATCGCTTGCGTCGAGACATTCTTTTCCGCTTGTCTTGCTCATAAAACCAGAACGAAACGACACTCACTTCTCGGTTTCTTATTTACGCCCTTACCCAAAAAACCCCTCTAGGCCAACATGGCAGATTTGGGATCGCAGCAGGGCCGGAATTACCGGCCCAGTCCATATGGACATTCTTCGAACTTTCAGCGCGATGCTGCGTTTTCTGACATCTTCGGATCAGCTCCACAGGGCCGAGCACAAACAATGACTGCGCAAACCCCTCACATGCCGACTGAACGAGCGCACACCATGACTTCTCACACTGCACAACCCCAGATGCCACAAAGGATGCAAGCGCCGGTTCGCCAAATGCCCCCAGGTCCAGGTCATGCCGTTCCAAATGGCTACGGAAATCCTCAGTTGAACGGCGGCAACATACCTTCACACGCATCTCAAAATTACCCTCGGCAGTATCAACGAGGTTCCGCATATCCACCCCCCTCACGGGTCGAGTCCAGACCTAACCAGATTCCGCAATATTCCAATCCGAAAATACCGGTTCCTCAAGGTCAGCCTGTGCCTCCACCGGCTCTGAACTCACATACTTATCGCTCACGATCTATGGCCGCCGGTGTCGGTGTCCCAAGGATGAGCGGACCCCCTGTCTATGCGCAGCCTCCAAATAGCTTTAATCGCGCCTCTGCAAATGCAATCCGTCATCAACAATATAACTCTCCTGTAGCGAGAACACCGCAAGGCCGGCCAGTCCCAGGAAAACACGATGAATCTCGAACAATGTCCTTGAGCTCCTACTCGTCACACCTTGACTACGCCCACCAGACGCCCTATGGTCGGACAGTACCAGTGCGACCTCCTTCGGGTCCCAACCAAATACCATCGCAGCTGCTACCAGCGCCAGTGCAAGCACAAGTGCAAGCTCAAGCACCTACTATCGTTGAGCAGCAGACTCTTGACGGGGAAAGTTCTCGTCAGCGGCGTCCTAGCGAAACCTCACTTACATCTCGCACCATGTCAATGGCATCTACTATTATTCCTGACAGAACAATGAGTATGCAGAGCAAGTCTATGCAAAAGTCAAATACCCAGTCGACCCAATCTACGGCTGCAACTGCAGTGGCACAGAGACCTGCTCGAAAGCCTTTGGTTTATCCTGCCATGCTTGCCCGGGTCGCTGATGTGTTCCGGGAGAGAATACCATTGAGCGAACGCCAGAAAAACGGCTTGTCGTATCAGAATGCTTTCTCAGGGGCAGAGGCTGTGGATTTGATTGCCTACATAATCAGAACACAAGATCGGAACCTCGCATTGTTACTCGGTCGTGCTCTCGATGCACAGAAGTTTTTCCACGATGTTACATACGACCATCGTCTCCGAGACTCTCCAGTGGAACTCTACCAATTCAAAGAAACCATGACTGAAGAGACACCAGGCTCTGAAGTCAATGGAGTATTCACCCTATTGACGGAATGCTACTCTCCAACTTGCACTCGTGATAGCCTATGTTATTCCATTGCCTGCCCTAGGCGACTTGAGCAGCAAGCCCGCCTAAACTTGAAACCCCAACCTGGATTGCACCACTCTTCTTCGAAAGGAAGTCTTCACGCCGATGATGACAATGATGATCAAAAATTGTGGATAAACATGGTCCCCAAGGAGGTCTCTGATAGTCTAGATGATCGAGAGAAGAAACGGCAAGAAATCATTTTCGAGATCATGTATACCGAACGAGATTTCGTTAAAGATCTCGAATACCTACGAGATTTCTGGATGCGGCCTTTACGCTCTGCTACCAACACTAGTCTGTCGCCGATTCCTGAGCATAGGCGTGAAAAGTTCATCAGGACCGTTTTTGGGAATTGCTTAGAAGTTCTCAAAGTCAACTCTGGCCTCTGTGAAGCCCTTAATTCTCGACAAAAGGAGGACCATGTTGTGCGCACTGTTGGTGATATCTTCTTGCAACACGTCCCACGTTTTGACCCTTTCATCAAATATGGCGCCAATCAATTGTACGGCAAGTATGAGTTTGAGAAAGAGAAAGCTTCAAATCCTGCTTTCGCTCGTTTTGTTGAAGAAACAGAACGCCTAAAAGAGTCTCGAAAATTGGAATTGAATGGTTACTTAACCAAGCCAACGACACGTCTTGCCAGATACCCTCTTCTTCTAGAACAGGTCAACAAATACACAGCTGATGACAGCTCCGACAAGCAGGATATACCTAAAGCAATTGGTATAATTAAAGACTTCCTGTCAAGAGTGAATACAGAGAGTGGTAAAGCTGAAAATCATTTCAACCTGGTTCAACTGAATGCTGCTTTGAAGTTCAATCCTGGCGACTACGTGGACCTCAAACTCACAGAAGAGAATCGGCAAATGCTTTCTAAGACGGCTTTCAAGAAGACTTCAACTGATAGTTCTGAAGTCACGGCGTACCTTTTCGACCACGCTGTGTTGCTTGTTCGCATTAAACCAGTGAACAAACGAGAGGAATATCGGGTATACAGGAAGCCGATTCCACTAGAATTGTTGGTGATTGCTCAAATGGATGAGGTTATTCCTAAGCTTGGGCTAGCAAAGAGGTCATCTTCTAGTTTGATACCTGGCAAGGCAGCCGTCAGCAATGCTCCCGTTCCTAAAGAAGGCCTGCCAATCACCTTCAAACACCTTGGTAAAGGTGGTTATGAACTGACCCTTTTCGCCACAAATCAGACTCAGCGAAAAAAGTTCATCGAACTGGTTGAAGAGCAACAAAGGAAACTTAGACAACGCAACAGCAACTTCTACTCTAAGACAATACTCAGCGAGGGCTTCTTTACTACGGCCAATCGTATTAACTGTCTAGTCCCTACCGGTAAGGTTGTCTTAGCCTCTTTTACCTGCATAAGCTGACTTGAATTTTTATTTAAAGATGGTGGTAGAAAGCTGATTATCGGGACTGACAACGGTATCTACTTGACCGATCGATGGCCCAAAGAGAAGAGCGCAAAACCACGGCGTATTCTCGATGCCACAGCAGTGACTCAGATTGACACGTTGGAAGAATACCAGCTGGTCTTGGTACTAGCCAACAAAACACTGAGTTCTTATCCGCTGGAGGCGCTTGATGCAAGTGAAGGCCAAAACCCCCTGGCCCGTCGACCGAAGAAGATTCAAGGTCATACCAACTTTTTCAAAGTCGGTATCGGACTTGGCCGACATCTTGTCTGTTCTGTTAAAACTTCTGCTCTATCAACAACTATCAAGGTGTACGAACCCATGGAGAATCTGGCTAGAGGAGCTAAGAAGCCGGCACTGGGCAAAATGTTCCGAGGTAGCCAAGACACTCTCAAGCCGTTCAAGGAATACTATATCCCCGCCGAATCCTCATCTGTACATTTCCTTCGGTCAACACTATGTGTTGGGTGCGCTAGAGGTTTCGAAGTCGTCAGCTTGGAAACAACAGATAGCCAGTCTCTTCTCGACCAAGCAGACACCTCTTTGGATTTTGTGGCGCGGAAAGAGAATGTCAAGCCGATTCATATTGAACGTATGAACGGTGAATTCCTTTTGAACTACAGTGATTTCTCATTTTTTGTCAATCGAAATGGATGGCGAGCGCGGCCTGACTGGAGAATTTCCTGGGAAGGAACGCCAAATGCTTTTGCATTGTCGTATCCATACATTTTAGCCTTTGAGCCCAACTTCATTGAGATTCGACATATCGAAACGAGCGAACTTATTCACATCATGACCGGAAAGAACATTCGAATGTTACATTCGTCCACAAGAGAGGTATGCATCTGATTCCAGTACCCCCTTCCTTTTTTTCTTTATCCAGCTAACTCCATATTTAGATTCTTTATGCCTATGAAGAGGAAGAAGGGGAAGATGTGCTGGCTAGCATAGACTTCTGGAATCGACCGCGATGAAGGAGACCCTTGTGGTCGGATGATTTTGTTATGTTTGCAAATTTCCTTCCAGATCTGTTCATTCCCTAGATGATTGAATGACCATAGTCATGTGTGCGTGTGTATGAATTTGGAGTCGCTGCAAATGGACATTTTGTAAAATGTTCACCCCCTTCATATTTTGCACTTCATCTGACCCGATTTGCTTGTTATATTCCTGTCTTTCGTTTCTTTCCCCCTTTTTCTCTATTTTCCCCCCCTTATATTTCACTACACCCCAGTTTGTCCTTCATATTTGTCTACATTTTTCTTATCATAGGGTTTATATTCTTGGATGGACGTATATCCTTCCATGTCCATCCTCTGAAGCGACTTAATTTCATTGATGTATACAAACAATTTTTGACTACACACACAACACTTATGCCCTGGCACTTTGTTTCTCTCTCTCTCTCTCTCTCTCTCTCTCTCCTTGTTTATTTGTTTCCCCCCTTGAAGATTGTTGTTCCGATGGCCACAGCATAACATTTTGCAAATATTCATTTTATATATAAACTTTTCTTATATTCTTTTCTCCTTCGATTTTACTACACGTAGCCAGAGATTCCCGTTGAAGTTGTTTTTCCTCTTGATTTATTACGGTGGAAACAGTCAGAAGATGATAACACATAAACCTTGCATCTTCATATGTTGTCCGTACGTATTACATGTATGTAAAATTGAGGAAAGTTGCAAACTGTACACATGTGTTATCTAATACATGCAGGTCAACATTGATATCTAGGGGCCACCAGACCTCGGCATTGATTCATAGATGAATACCAGTGGAAATCTCAAAGTGATGTAGAGATGGATTAATTTTATTTGCATAGAATTAAGACGTTTAACTTAAGAGAGGAAAAAAAAGATGCTTGAAATACCAAACAGAAAATACTTTTACCCTTCCTGTCATCGTCCTGTCAAACATCGGGAGAGTATGTTACACAAAAACTAGTCGGGTGTCAGAACCAACCGGGAAAAGGAGGAGGACAACGAGACGGAACACGGAAATATTTGCACAGCTAAGCAGACATATGGAAAAGAATAATGGACAAGGGAACGGACCTGGGGGGGTAAGAACCGGAAGAAAAGCATAGAAAAAGAACAAAGAGAACGAAAAGAAATGGGATGATCAGTTGACAGAGAAATTTCCCAGCGACGCTAAAGCCATTAAAAAGGTGTTATTTCCAACCTGAACATCTACCGCCCAGGAAACGCGATTTAAAATTCTGAAATGAAGGTGCGAGCACGCAACAACGGAAAGGAAAGAAAAGTCAAGAGGACGGATCGAAGCGATACCCCTATCCGTGTCTCGTAAAGTCGTCCTGCCCGGCAGCCCACCAACCAAATCCTGCACTTCTTCCCGTTCCTAAAGTCATAGATTAAGCGTACACACCACTATTAACATAGATGGAGAACACTGTGGTGTGTGCCACCTATGAAGAAGACATTCATGCACAAGGGTATATAGTCTAGGCCTCTCCATTGAGCTCCTCGCCACCAGCCAGTTGAGAGCTGGTCTCCCGTTGCATGCGGGCTTCGATTTCTCGGAGCTGGCTTTCGCGAGCCAAAAGCTCCTGGCGTTTCTCGTTGATCTCGCGTTGAACTTTGAGTTCGATCTCGCGAAGCTTCTCCTCCTCGCGGCGGAGCTGTTCCTCCTTCAGGCGAACCGATTGAGAGGCAAGGTCCTCGGGGTTCATTGAAGAGTCTTGGTTACTACTTGTTATTAGCATTTGTTTGGTTCAAACAGGAATATAAAAGATGGGACATACGCAGAGGCACCATCCACGCTCTTGCTCAGCTTCTCGGTACGGTAGTTTTCGTAGAGGAAGTCGTGAGTAATTTCCTTGAGATCAGCAAGGTGGCTGTGGAGAAGAGCGCTTCTGATGGCGAGGAAATCGGAGTGACGAGTGTTCTCGACCTCGACAACACCCCAGGGGTATTGCCTGGCGCGAACTTTCTTGCCGCCGATTTCCAGAACTTCTTCGGAACCAACAATGGCAAATGGCATGAGACCACGAAGCTCTGCGTTCTCCTCAACGGTATCCTCGTCATCTTCTTCAATGTCGTATGGGAAGTTGTAAACGGGGATGCGGTAGTGCTCAATGTCCTCCATGACGAGCTTCTTGAACTCGGCCAATTCAGCGGGAGTGAGGGAATCCGCCTTGCCGATGACGGGGATGACATTAACACGTGGGGACAATCGCTTCATCAGTTCAATGTCAAGTTCTCGAAGACCGTGTCCGGTAGGAGTGATAAAGTAGAGCAGAGCGTGAACTCGGTTGTCCCTGAATCGGGGATTACGCTTAATTCTGGACTCTTCGGCAACAATGTCGTCGTATTGGCGTTCGACGTATCCGACGATCTCGGAGAAGCTATCAAAGGATTAGTATTGTGTGAGAATATGCGTAGTAATTGCCGTACCTGGCCTCATTGTCAATCTGGTCGCCGAATCCGGGAGTGTCGACAATGGTCAGGGAGATGCGGGTGCCCTCCTCATCGAGTTCAAGCTCTGCAAGGAACTAATCAGTCGACAAGGATCGTCTACGTTATCCGAAGCGAACGACCTACCAACTGTGATGGGTTTGATCCGCACACCCTCTTCGACATGTGCGTTTTCGGCATCATCAGCATCTTTGTGCTCGAGGACCTTCTTGTTACAAAGAGTGTTGACAAAAGTCGTGCGTCCTAAATTGAACATTACGGTCAATTGCTGCATGTTGTGGGTGTTTGAAATGTTTCAATTGACTTACCAGTTCCACTGGCGCCGCAGACCATCAAACAGAACTGGATACCTTTCTTGACATTCTTCTTTCGGCGGATCTATCATGGCACAGCGACTGTTAGCAGGCAGGCAGAAAACATAGAAAGGCTAACAAAATGGCGATTGTTGTTGGATGGCGAGAGGAAAGACAAAGCTCGGGATGGAAGCGAAGACACATACCGCGTTGAGACCGGAAGACATGTTGGGCGAAAAGAGATGTTTGCCTTGGATAAGAACACCAATTTGCAAAAGAGATATTGAGTTTGACAAGCAGACGTCCCAAGAGCGAGAGGATGGGCAGGGGAGCTTGGGGGCGGGCAGCAAAGTGAAGCTCTGAGAAAGAAAGTCTCCTGAGTCCTGAATGGGGCTTTTTGGGGCAGGCAGGGGGAGACGTTTAGGGGGGAAACCGCACCCGCTACTGCCCGTTGCGGTTTAGCGCTGCCCTTAGCGCCGCCGCCCGGCTACCTGCGCGGCTGCGCTTCGTGATTGGCTGCGGCCTCAGGCTGGAACACACCGCCAGTCACGTGTTTCGCTCTTTCCCTTTTCCGCATGGGAATTGCATCTCGACTGCGTTGTTATTTCCCCCAGGGCTGTCTGTCACTGCGAGCATCTCAATGTCATTGCCTCAACCTGTGCTTGCATTCTAAGCTGTCGTGGCGAGTTGCGCGCCCCTGTCGCTTCGGTTCGCGTGCAATGTGACCGCCCAGTCACGGGCTCGTACCAGATGACGGTGATACAGACTACAGCTTCGCTGGAACACAGCAGTGTCTTTGCCATGGATACTCCGAAATACCTCGTCTACTACTCACTCAAGCTAGCCCTTGCGTTCGCCATGCCTGGTTTAAACTACTAGGTGCCTGTGCGTCAAATTTGCCCCAGCCTCGGCGTGCCACGAGAGAGAGCTTGTCTATTTACAGTTCCGCGTCTCCGCTCGCGCTAGTCCGCTATACATTCGATCGCTCGCCCTCTTTTGCGACTTCGCCTTTCCTCCATCGCACGGAGCAGCGCTATGGATACTCGTCAAGTTATCGATGACTCGGCGGGCCCTGTGTCCCTGTCGGCAGCCTTTAACAGCGATACCAGCTGTTTCTCTGTCGGGCTGGACACCGGTTTCTGCGGTAAGCGGCACAGACCCCCGCGTGTTTGTCAACAGTAGCTTACGCCTTGCTGAAACCAGTCTTCAATGCGGATCCATGTGAATTGAAAGTATCTCGAGGTATGCATAAACTTGGGTTGTATACTTGAACGAGCTTGGTAGTGCTAACTTGTCGCCTTGGCAAGATTTCAATGCTGGAATCGGCGTCGCAGAAATGCTAGGGCAATCCAACTACCTCGCAATTGTTGGTGGTGGCAAGCAACCAAAACTACCACAAAATAAAGTACTATTCATACCGAATCCGATTTGAGCCGCGCGACATCACTGACTTTTGCAACCTGGCAGATGGTTATTTGGGACGATGTCAAACAAAAAGCCGTCATCACACTCGAATTCCGCACCTCGGTCCTCCGCGTACGATTATCAAAGTCACGCATCGTTGTAGCACTTCTCAACAGCGTACATGTCTTTGCCTTTTCTACGCCTCCCGAAAGAATCCATGTTTTTGAAACATCGGATAATCCTCTGGGCTTGGTATGTCTAGGGAACAAGCTTCTAGCCTTTCCCGGTCGATCCCCGGGCCAAGTTCAACTGGTAGAGTTGGAGACCAGCAACGTTACCATTATACCGGCACACAGCTCTGCGCTTAGGGCTATGGTGTTGAGTCCGGATGGTCAGGTCCTAGCTACAGCAAGTGAAACAGTACGTACCAATATAGCAGGGAGTTCACGCTCTGTCTAATTTTTAACACTAGGGAACCCTGATACGAGTCTACTCTACAAGGAATTGCGCCAAAATCGCCGAATTACGACGAGGCGTCGATCATGCTACCATATATTCGCTTGCCATTTCGCCTTCGAGTACTCTTTTAGCTGTTACATCAGACAAGTCAACTCTCCATGTTTTCGATCTTCCACAGCCACAAACGCTAGCACGACGAAGCCAGTCTCCGTCTTCGCCCTCGGAGGAAGGAATCAACCAGAAATGGGGATTTCTAGGCAAGATTCCTCTTCTTCCAAGGGTTTTTTCTGACATATATTCCTTCGCAAATGCTCATTTTGAGATCGGCGATGAATTCCCTACCGGAGCACCTTATATTCCCCCACTAGGATCATCAGTCGGACAGCCATCTAAAGGTGTGCTTGGCTGGACAAACGACCATACGATCCTGGTCATTGGCGCAGGCCGAGATGGTCGTTGGGAGAAATTCGTTATTCACGAAGGTGAAGACGGAAAGCGTTTTTGCCTCAGAGGAGGCTGGAAGCGGTATTTGGGAGGCGGTTGAAACATTGATGTTCACATCAGAACTTGATATTTGACACCCTTGCGCATTGATGCATATTGCTGGCGACGAATCTCCATCCTTTCTTCACCAAACAGTTGTGAAAAGGCATGAACCCGCTGCAAGCCCCGACCTTATTGCGATTCTTCAAGGAAACCTGGCCCAGAGTAATCTGGGAAGTAGGATGCAAGCCTAGGACGCTTTTCCGCGGGGTACTGAACATTTGAGGCTTTTTGGGTGGATATAGGCATTTTGGTCGTGAAATTTCTTGGGAAATGCTTGGAATAGCAGGGTCGTCTCAGTAGGAGTTGTAGATAATAACCAATGAAGTCTTCAACAATTTGCTTGTTTTTTTTTTCACCTGCGCTCGTCATAGTCTGATCGATCACGATATCCTCGATCCCTATAAGACTTCTCCCGCGACCGAGATCTATTCTCGCTTCGTCTGTGACGATGATGGCGGTGTTTAGAAGAACATTCGCGGTTGTCGTCTGGCCGTCGGTGTCTTCTGCTGCTTTTGGATTTGAGTTCTGCTAGAGCTCGGGCGACTTCTTCCTTCTTCTCTTGGACCAGATACTCCTTCATCGGGTCCTCCTCGTCATGATCGCGCAGGAGCTCAGCAAGCTCTATCTCTTCTTTAAGCATCGGCCGTGGCTTCTCGTCAGCGTCGCTTTTCCTCCGGTGCCTTCGTTCATCGGTATCATCGTGTTTCTGTCTAGAAGAGCCAGCGGAAGGGCCCATAATCGAAGCAACATTGTCTTCCTCGCCCTCGTCGTCGCGCCTTTTGTATCGGGTATGATCGACCCGAAGAACTCGGCCCATGACTGTTGCGCCTCCGAGATTGTCTACAGCAAGGTCCGTGCTGCGCTGGTCTTCATACTTGAGGAATGCGAAACCTTTGCTCTTGCCCGTCTCTTTGTCGCGTATGAGGTTCACATGCACAGGCTCGCCAAACTGTGAAAAAATAGTAACGATGTCGCCTTCGGAGAGGTCAAAGGGAAGGCCACCGATGTTGATGTAGGCTGAATCACGGTAATCGGCATGCCACGAAGCTTCAGGTGGACTGCACAAAATAAATAGCAATGTCAGGGTCATGAAACAGTTCTTGTATCGGTGCGAAAACTCACACTGCATTCTCAAGTTCGCGCTTGTTGAGCGCCTGTATTTGGCGGATCGCGTTCATGGCGTTTTTTTCCTCCTTTGATTGTATAGCAGCTTTGAGTAGAATTCAAAGGATGCGTCGTGTCTTCCGCCTAAACTTGTGCGAATGAGAAATATTGTTGCAAAGCAGAGATCCAAGGTAGCTGGCAAGGTGCACCCATAACCGCGCGGGCTGGCGACCCACTCTGCTCGCCCACCCGTTTGGGACCAGCGGCTGTTTACTTACAGGTTACGGGGGACTCGTCTCGACATGCAACTCCTTTGCTGAGGCGAACTGACCACCGCGACAACACCAGATTGGCACTTCTTTTGGCTTTTGATTTTTCTTGGCTCCTATCCACGCACGATCGCAGCAACAACGCGCATAGCTTTGGGCCCAAAAGAGTTCTTGCATCTTGTTCGACCTCCCCTGAACCTGGACTGCCGTGTTTTTGCAGCTCGCGCTTTGGATATCGAATACTGATCCACGACCTCGAACGGTCTGTGCCTCGACCATCTCACACTGCTTAAAGTCTCCTTTGGATATGGTCTAAGCTGCCCTTCAGCTGGTTGGAATCGGGTCGCGAATGTCTACCGAACCTCAGAATTCTGGCGGCCCGGGGAGCCGGCCGAGCAGTAAAGATGGCAACAAGAAGAATATTTGGTCGTCGATGCTAGATAATGTGGCCAGTGGGAAGCGTCTACCAGAGAAGAATATAGTTGTTTTGGGTACGTCATTGTCGCAGGGATCGTTCAACTGACAGAACACTGACCGATGTGCTCTGTTATTTTTTTTATAGGAGGCACACCTGAAAGCCAAAGGGAGTTTTTGGACACATTGTCTTCCGATCCATCTGATCCGCAATTGCCCAACGAAAGGAGAAAGGGCAAAGTAGCGCCTGTTGCGAACGAATTTGCGCTTGGCTACACCTACCAAGATGTTCTCGATGCCGATCAAGAAGGTGCGGCCATGGATTGCTCACGTTGCGAGGATTTGTTGTTGGAAAGCCCGCTAACTTTCATGAGTAGATATCCTTGCACGCCTTTCTATCTACATGCTCTCCGACCCCTCGCCCTCGTTTGCGCCTCTTCTACGACCCCTTTTGACACCACAATCAATCCCGGAAACATTAATCGTTGTACTGCTTGATTGGTCGTCTCCATGGACCTGGCTTCGCCAATTGCGTGAATGGATTCGGCTTTTACGGTCTGTGCTGATTTCACTCGACGATGAAACAAAGATTGTCATGGAAGAAGTCATGAGCGAGTGGAAAGATAAGAAAAGAGGACTAGATTCTTCTGCGGCGCCGGGTGTCGCGAACTCTGGAGGACCAGTGACGATACCGTTAGGCCCTGGCGAGTGGGACGAAGGTCTGGGAGTCCCTCTGTGTGTTGTCTGTCAAGGGGTATGTCGAGCCATTCTTTTCGACTCGAGTACATGGCTTATCAACTAATACTGAACCCACCAGGCCAACAAGATAGAGCAACTAGAAAAGGAGAATGGGTGGAGAGAAGAAGAATTTGACTTCATCCTTCAATTTATGAGAACGGTTCTCCTCAAACGTTAGTCTCTTTTCCTCGGTTTCTCCCTCTTTCTTTGCTAATCGTAACTAAGATGGCGGTTCACTTATTTACACAACACCTTTCCTTGCAAACTCTTTACAAAGTTTGATCCATTCATCATTAAGTATTCATTCACTATTAAAAAGACAATCGCTTAAACACAATGTGATCGACCGAGATAAGATCCTGGTTCCCGCCAATTGGGACTCTTGGGGCAAGATCCGAATCATCCGAGAAGGGTTCGACATTGAAGGCGTTGGCGACGCCTGGTCGATCGAAATACAAGAGACGTCACGCCATTCGGCGAATGGAGGATCTACTGGGGGCGAAGCCCATGAATCTTCCGATTCTGCCGCAGCTGCGCTTGAGGATGGCACAAGTGCCGTTGTGATATATGAGCAAACGATTAAAGACCCTAAACAACACCTGGGAGCCCCTGGTAGCAATACGCATGCGGATAGGAGTCAAATTGAGATTGAGACGCAAGATATGCAAGGGTTCCTGGGCCAACAGGTTGAAGTGTTGGAACAACTCAAGGCAGAAGACGAAAAGGACCGAGCGGCAAACAAGGTGCCCAAGCAGCTGGACATGTCTCCTGACCTGGAAGAGTCCGGGCGTGTTAATGAGCATATTGGGCCGGTGCAGTTCAACATGGGTGGTATCCAAGTCGATGCCGATGACATGCTCAGGAAGCTCAAGGTTAGTTATTCTCTCAGTTTTTTTTCTCTTCCGTCAACGGGCCTTTTGCTAATGATATTGTCTAGGAACGCGAGGCGAATCGCACTCCAAAGAAAGAGACTGCCCCAGCCTCTGCTGCCGATGAAAAGGCACACAACCAAGCGCTCGCAAACTTTTTCGCTGGACTGGTCAAAAAACCCGGTGCCAGTCCTCGTAGCAGTCCTGCCCCAGGTTCGTCTAACTAGCCGGATCTTTGAAGTACAAAAAGAAAAGAAAATCACCCAACCAACCAACCAAATACTTACATACTAATATGTGTCCGGCTTGACGAGAATATCCCAGGAAAGAAGCATTTCTTCTGGGGCTATAAAATATCCAACCTTGGTGTTCAGGTCTTTGTTATCTTTCTTTCTTTTCTTTTTCTTTTCTCTCCTTTTTTTTGTAGCTATACCACATTATACTATATGATACCCTTCTGATTAGTATCATTTGCCAGAGCTTTGTGTATGTCTTGTTAGCGTTACTATTGGTCTTGGAAAATCTAGACGAAAATGGCCGAGTTTGGGAGCGTTGTTGACCTCGGTAATTGATAACCATCAAAATTCCGTGCGATCGGCAACATAATATGAGAATTGTTCTTAAAAAAAGTCAAGGGCCAGAGCAGAACGTGCCTAGCGAAAATCATCATCAACCTATGAACCGACCCACGCTCCATTGATGGTTATGCTATCAACTAGTTCATACCCCGCGCTAACAATTTGACAACATTTGGATTCTTGTTGCCCACCTGTTTCATATAGTTCCCACCCCCAGACATTTGATATCATTCCACGTGTTGACGTACATAACCCCTTCAATATGGCTTCTATACCCACGACGTCAAATCCTGCTCCGTCTCCTCCTTTTGTTCATGTCGACGGCATACCCAATTTCCGCGACATAGGAGGCTACTCAATCACAGACTCGACTTCAACGCGACGAAACTTCATTTTCCGCTCGGCTTTGACGAGCCGCGTCACAGCCGAGGGTATCAAAAAGCTCACTCAGGACTTGGGTGTGCAAACAGTCTACGACCTTCGGTCGAATGTCGAGTTGCGCAAGGACACTGCACCTAACCTGCTCACGTCGACTGAAGGTATCACTGTGTTACATAAACCAGTCTTCGCCGAAACAGACGCGAGTCCCGCAGCGCTGGCCAAAAGATGGGCTAATTACATGTCGGACAAAGGCACCGAGGGCTTTGTCGCTGCGTATATCGAAATCCTTCAGGATGGAGCAGGTGCATATAAGGCGATCTTCGAGCATGTGCGCGACCAGCCCGAGAAGCCCTTATTACTCCATTGTACAGCGGGAAAGGATCGGACGGGTGTCATCGTGGCGCTCCTGCTCCTGGTGGCTGGAGTGAAGGAATATGATGTTGTTGCGGATGAGTATGCGCTTACAGAAACAGCTTTCGATCCCAAGATAAGGGCTGCACTCGCTGAGAAAACACTCAAGGAAATGAGTCCCGATATAGATGAAGCTGGCGTGAGACGAATGTTCTCAGCTCGAAAGGAGAATATGGTTGCCACGCTAGAACTCATTGAAAAGAAGTATGGCGGTGCAGAGGGATATCTGAAGGCCGTCCTCTGTTTCGAAGACAAAGATATCGAGCTCATTCGGAAGAACCTCACGGTTGGAGAGAAGGGTATATTTTAGGACGGCGACGAATTTCTCGAAATAGAATGCGGTGTGTGTTGTATGTATATATATATCAATTTCAATGATCAGAAATTCTCCCACACTTTAGCAGGAAGAACCCCTCTCATGATATTCCAATGTCCGATGGCATTTTGTACGTGGTAGGCCTCAATCAGACTCGTCTTGCCAATTTGTAATATCTGTTGGCCTGTCACGTCGTCTGCCCCATCGAATGCCTTAGGATCAATTTCGTGTTGAGGATACATGTAGAGCTCCCTGGACTTGCTGCCTAAATAGTCGCCTTCATTTGGGGCGCGGAATTTCAGAGGTGCCGTTGACGACTTTTTGCAGAAAATGACCATGTTAGTGAACCCTAGAGGGTCCGTGTCGGACTTTTCCAAACCATCATTCTCGCGAAAGATACGGCATTGAGGAAAGACACTTTTAATTGTCCGCACGATTAATCCTGCGCCTGGCAATGATAGATTACCTGCGTAATTCTTTGCCCGAAGTCAGAGACTTAGACGCAATAAGTTGGAACATGGGGTGACTAACAATTGCAACAATACCATCATCTTTAAGAAGAGTAAACAGCCCCTGCATGAATTCCAGAGTGAACAACTCAAGTGGTTCTACACCACCTGTAAACACATCATGCACGATATAGTCGTACTGTTGCATTTGGCGTTGTGCGGTTTCGACAAAAGTAACTGCGTTATCGATAAATACGGTATGATTTTTCGGGAACTGGAAGTATTGCAGGGCAAAATTGTACACAACCGGGTCAATTTCGACGATTGTTGTATCTATACCATGTTGGATCAGTGCAGCAGGCGTAGTACCTATTCCCAGTCCACTGGATAGCAATCAGTAAGCAAACTGCCAAGGGAGCTGTTGTTCAGATAGACATACATGACGAGTGCGTTGCTTTCCGTGTCCTTCTTCGCCGGACTATTACTGTCGGGCTCAATCAGCCTTACCGACTCCAACATGGTAAAAACAGCGTATATTGGATCCGGTACCCTTGGTTTGTAACCAGAGGGCCAGTTGGTCCACTGTCCGCCCAACAAGCTGTGGTCACACCTCATAGCCCGAAATCCAACCTGCATGTTATCCAAAACGGATATATACCCAGTGAGAGATTCCTGTCGGTCAACAAGGGAGTAATTGATCTCTTGCAGCGTCGAGTTCAGCCTTGCTGTTGTACGTGCAAACGGCATGTGTACATTGGTTGTTACGGAAAAGAACGCAGCTGGTAATAAACAAAGAGCCCAAAATTTGCTTTGAGGGACTGCCAAAGTATAAAGCGCTGCAAGTCCAACTTGCAACCCAAAACTGGTGATACATAGCGTCGAATCAAGGTGTGAGGGTACAGCAGACTGAGCGACGGCGTGTACAAAGTTGAAGAAAAGCAGCCCCCAAATAGGAGTTACAATGCCGGCAATTGGTGCACCAAATTGTCGTATAATTACACCCTTCAAGAATGTGGATGAAGTAGCCGCAGAGAGAAGAACCAGCGGCGCAATAGTGAGGAGCTCGCTCACCAGCGGACCAGCTGGATTCCCCAACTGAGAGCTGTATTGAAAGAGGAAGAACTGGATGTTAGGTATTGAAAATGCAAGCGCTGGAAGAAGCTTTTGCCCGGCGTGGGATATCTGAAAATAGCGAGACCCGAGAACATCTCCAACCAGCACAGCAATGGAGCACAGAGTTTGGTGATACACGCGAGCAGGAGTTGATCCATAGACTGGCGCCAAAGCGAGCTGCGATACCACAGAATAGACAGCAGCAAGAGAAATCACTGTCACAGCTTGTGCGAAATCGTAACGGACCATTTTCGCGTTCTGCTGTCTTTGAAGCTATTTCCCGACCAGCTCAGCCCTAGCAAGGCTTTTTGTGACGTGACTCGCGAGCGTCAGCGCAATGACTAGACAGATTTGACAGGAAGAGCACAATAGACGTTCAGGACAGTTAATCCTATCAACGATGAATTTGTCGAAAAAATGTGTCGTCAAAGCCCAGGGGTAGAAAGTGTCTCATGTAAACAACGAACACCTCTACATGCGACAGTGGGGGAAGGAAAGACCCACCCGGCCCGTACGTCACTAGTGGTTGATCGCGCCTTCCTTCCCTCATACACTGGATAGCTCTTTCCAGCTCCGCCAGTGAATCACCACAACTTCAACATGCCATTTTTCCCAATAGACTCTGGGGTCTCTGAGTACGCACCAAAAAACACAATGTCTGCCTCATCGCCGTCGAACTCATCTCGACTGAAGCCGCCTGCTTCCGTACAGGTGAAGAATCGGCGGAAGCGTTTCCTCGATCAGCACCCAGAGTATTTTTCTGCTGATCTCGAGATGGCTGGTCTGCGCGCTCCATTCTCGTCTACAATCTGACGTTCGCAATTCAAAAGCGATGAACTAACAGCAGCTCCTACTAGACCCGTTGCTTTACGACCGTTTAATCAGGCGTTTTCAGACCCCCGCCGAGAGAGAATCCGAGGGACGCGCCAAAGGGTTCTCCGGCATATTGCAAGCCGATCTCCTTCGATCAGAGGCAAAGATGGATGCACTTGCCCATCCTGATCCAAATGCAATGCTGAGCTACAGGCAAGGGCCGAATGGGGAGATCGTTGCGGAGGACAAAGAGGACATACCGGCCGATAAGGAAGAAGGAGAGAAGCGCTGGCGCTGGGAGATGGAGATGCGTTTCCTTAAAGGGGCTGATTACGATTTTGACTACGACAAAGTCGATCAAAATGACGAGTACGATGACTGGAATGAGGCGCAAGAACGCTATTTCGATGACGAGGAGCCCGAATGGGTTATTGGCGAAGAACGAGATCGCAAGGACCCGGCAGATCACTTGGAAGGGGAGACTGGAATACAAGACTTTTAAGACGATATTGACATCACACATATCCAAATGACGATGTCCCATTCTTCCATGACGTGCTCCGCTGGCTTTGGCCGTCGTGGACGACATGGCCCTTTTTGGGTTGCCAACGCTGGCACTCATTTTGCGCCATTTCATCCTCAATCGTTCTAGACTGTGAGAAACAAACAACATCTCGGCTAGGAGAGGAATAATCTCGCATCAGCCAGGTGAACTCCGCGACTCCGTGGCAAGCTCCGCAACTCCGGGCAGATCAGTGTCTCACCACCGACAGCTCCACATAATGCCCTAATCGTCACCCAGTAAGCTTCCAAGTCGACCTGTGATGAACCGGATATGTTATTACAGTTGAACTATTGAACACGGTGACCGTTCTGGTTGAAGTCAGTCAATCCATGATTGATAAGCAGTTGCAGATGCCTTGCTTTATAAGCACCAGGTAGTTACTGCGAGTTTTCAGATGCCCTTTGAAGAGGCCTTCAGCAAGAGTTTGACAAAGGCTTTGGCCCGTTCAGTGAAAGATTTAATAAACCTCGCCAAACACGAAAAAAAGGAACAAGTCGACTACACAAGATCCGATGACACCTTCACCAAAGCCGGCGGAGAGTGAGGATGATATGACAGCGACGGCGACATGCTTTTGTGGCGCTGTTCAGCTGGCATTCGTAGGTTCTAAACCGAGAGTCGATCGATTTTTGGTAGCCTGATTCTAACTTATATGACCCTTTTAGCCTACTGAAGGTCCTGGCTTAGTCAACACCTTCATCTGTCATTGTAGAGACTGTCATAAGATAACCGCATCGATGTTCTCGTCCTGTTTCACAATAGCAAATTCGCATTTGCAACATGTCCGTGGGCGTGACAATCTGAAGACATTTCAACGAAAGCATACTATTGCCTCGGGAAATACGGTGACAAATAACTTCTGTGCAACATGTGGTTCTTTGCTGTACCGTGTTAGCTCAGGGTACCCAGGAATAAGCGTCCTTCGCATTGGCACGGTGGACGATTTTCATTTGTATGAGACAAAGTTGAGACCTCAAGATGAAGCGTTTGCTGAGAGCCGTGTGCCTTGGTTACAAAGTTTGCAGAAATAGACAGAGGCAAAAGGCGCTGAGAATGTTTCCACAAAAAGTAGGTACGTAGCTTCCAACACATGCCTCCCATAGCCTTGCTGATTAGTCTAGCCAATCAAGAAACTGCTTGCTTCGGTTGTGCGTACTTAACGACGAATCACTGATGTTACGGCTGGTACAACTAGAGAGACTGTTGTGCTCAATTTCGGCACATGCCAAATGTCAACCACGGTTACGATTTTCTGGTATTGAACTTAGGATGGCTCGGAACGCTGGCCTCACGTCATACCTACTTACGTTGTTGATCTTTGGCATATCAACTCTTGTTATATAACACGATCGACTAGTGGAAAGCGAAGAAAATCATCCATCATTATGTTGTTTCACAAGGCACGTCATCTTTCAGCCGATGAGAAACTTGAGCCGTCTCGGCGCGCAAAAGAGAAGCCGCTGGCGTGTATAATATTTTTCTTTGCGTCACAGATGACCTACAATCTGCAGAACCCTGCAACGGGTTTGAAATCGGAATATGTAGGAGCTGGGAAGTCCACCGGGAGACACCATCAGCTAGACACCCTTCTCGCAGAAGTGCAGAAACACGCCAAACAAAGCCCCTACGTTACTCGTTTCGAAGCCATTCCAGTTGAGATGGCGCCACCCGGGCGTCCGCGAGGAACATCCAGCCAGGAAATGCATGATATTCTGTTGCTAGCCAGCTTTAAGAGCAAAAATGCGTGGCATCAATGGATTCAAACTGCTGAGTGGAAAGACTTCATGCGGGAAACGGCCGACAAGGGTGTATTTAGGCGCATTCCGCATGTGCGGTGTGCTCACAGCCTGAAGGGCTTGAGAAATCCCTTTGAGGTGCTGATGGCTTGATCATGTGGTAGTACTTTGGAGAACGTAGTATTGCGCCGAGGATGGGGTTACCGCCCAACAACAGCAGCCTACCTGTCGAGGGCCCCATTTGAAAGCCACCAGCAAATCGATCTGTTTTCGAAAGCAAATTTTACTCCGGGAATTTCAAAGTATTCGCATGTATCCCCGAGAGCAGGTGACGCGGCGTCGTCAATGCTAATCATACTGCTTTGATCATAGAAGTCTATGAAACCAAAATTCAAGTGATAGTCCTGGGCATCAAAGCTAACTGTCGCGATGTCATATTTTTTTCCAACGTATTGTTACACGACACGTAGTTCTGCAGTCGCCCAAGAGGCAAGAAAATCATCCGCCGTGTTCCGCCGTCCTTGGCAAAACCACCCTCTACGCCAAGCCCAGTGCACAGAATAGTAAAAGGGAGGAATGCGAGGCGGAGCATCTTGGCAGCCACGTACAGTGCCGAGAATGTACTGCTCTGTGAGTCTGTAGGGGGACTATTGAGCCACCCTGGGCGCCTTTGAGGTTTTATGGTTTGGAGACATCTGCCACATATCAATGATCATAACGACTAGGGCATTATTGATAGGCTTGGCATCATTTCGGGCCACACGGAAGATCTGCATAGGCGTTCAATAGGCCCAGCGGTCAAATAGTCGCATCAAGTCCTTCTTTTGAGACCAGACACTGCGTGTAGCCTCAGTTCTGGCTCGCGGGGGTACGGCCCCCCTGATCTGCGAATGGGTTGTACGATAGGGCTTGGCAGCACATCTCAATCGAGGCTACGACGCTGACTGCATCCCTCATTTTCAGATCTCAAAATAATGAATACGCACTGCTTCAGCAGCACAACACGCACGCTGACACTGGGCTTCTGCAACGCAACCCTGAAACCGGCCAACTGCCCGCCAACCCTTGCACAGAATCCCAAATATTGCTGTCGTATGCGTACGTGCGTACGAATGGCGGTGCATGGCGCTTTAATCGGGCAAGTGATTATCTGAGATCCTCTGCATTGGCCTGTTGAATGGGCCATCGCCGGCATTTTCGCCATAGTAATTAATTATTATCGGAGCCTAGAAGTACGTACGTACGTACTCCGTTCACTCCGCGACAACAACAACAATAATAATTAGGACGGCGCAGTCAGTCATTCCTCCCCAAAGAGAGGCTTCTTGGCGGGGTCTTGGCAGGGCGGGCGAGTCTTGGCGCCGCTGAGGGCTCAGGGAGGAAGGACTGCTTGACCGGGTCGCTCCTGCCTGGACGAGAGGCTGTCCCCCGCGGTATACATGGCATGTAATAGTATTTAGCTTCTTTCATCGCCCATAATGCTCTCGAGGACCCATTCTGATCCTCTTTCTACCTCTCTCTCCACATGTCTGGACACCGTCTTCGCTCGCCTGAGTCACCTTCATATGTTTGTTCATTTGTTTATTTGTTCACCTCAATGTCAATGTCCATCTAGTCTATCAACCCTCTTCATCTTAACCTAGCTTGAATCAGACTCACTCACAAATTCGTGTCTCATCGCTGTTCTAAACCACTCATTTCCTCATCTCCTTCATTTATCCAGCATCATATTATTTCAGGATGTTGCTGAGCCCTACCACACACATGTCCAAGACCCAATTGGGCCCAGACCGACAACATAGTATACGCCCATGTTCGGCGGGGCTATTACACCGTGGCCTGGGTGAAGCAGCCTCGACTCTTCGACTGGAAAGCTTCTCCAAGTCAATTGCTTACGGCACAATTCACACCTCACAGATGCTTGTTGTGCCCTCATGTCCGACATTCTGTCCAGAAGCGGTGGCCATCTCTCCACCCAGACCCAAGAAGCTCTCTCGGCGATATCGTGCCAGCGCGGATCCTCTTATGCTTCGGCCTTCGTCTCCATGTCAACAAGACTATTCCAAACTGGCACCGCTCGCCACCGACTCTCGTCCCATGACAGCGCCAAAGCCACAATCCCGGTCGTCTCTTTCAAGAAAATCCGCAACGTCAATCAGAAGCCTTTTTCGACGTGACAATTATCATCGCCCATCAAGGGCATCGAGGGACGGTGCCAGTGTTCATAAAGTCGTCAGCCAACAATCACAGGAATCCCAATCGCAGTCAGACTCATCCAGTTCATCGATCCCCTTTGAGTCTATATCTCATTCAGACACAGCCTGCATGAATGCCAGCTCAGCTCCAAGTCAAACGCCCTCACCCCTTCAAAGGGCGGCGGGCAGTCTCAAAATCAAGTTTGCCGCCCTCCCACGTCCAAGGCCATCGCCAAAGAAGATAATTCGGTCACCAACAGCAGGCTGCCCTCAGCGCAGGGACACTCCCGATTTCGCCATCCCTGCCAAAGTCGGCGCAGGATCGAAATCTCGACGACTGAGCGCGGAATTGCCCGAAGATTTCAATGTTGATTCATGCGAACTAAGCTGCGAGTATTACAGTGGAAGACGGATGCCCGGGAGACATGGAAAAGAAATCGGAAAGGGTACAACGGCCACTGTGAGAATATTTTACAAAAAGGGGGGCTCGAAAGATGTTCGATATGCCGTCAAGGAATTCCGCAAATGCGGCCGCAATGAAGATAAAAGAGAATTTGAGCAAAAGATCAAGTCGGAATTCAGCATCGCTAATAGCCTTCAACATCCAAATATTGTGAAGACGATTCGCCTTTGCAGGAATCACGGGCGATGGAACCATGTTATGGAGCACTGCGACCAGGGAGAACTTTACTCACTAATTAAGAAAGGGCACCTCGAGGAAGAAGATAACCTTTGTTTTTTCAAGCAATTGCTACGTGGAGTGGCATATTTGCATCAACATGGCATCGCACACCGTGATATCAAACCAGAAAACTTACTGATCACGGCCGAGGGACAATTGAAAATTACGGATTTCGGCGTTTCTGAAGTGTTTTCCGATATACATCCTGGGTTGAGAAGTGCAGGCGGACAGTGCGGGAAACTTATGGACGGAACTCGAAAATGTTCTCCAGGAATTTGTGGAAGCTTGCCTTATATCTCCCCAGAGGTGTTGGCTGAAACTGGTACGTGTCACCTACCTTCTCATCAAGACATCAATTAATGTGACCAGGTGACTACGACCCCCGTTCTCTCGACGTATGGTCGTGTGCGATTGTATGCATAACGCTATTCTTCCACACAATACCATGGCAAACTGCAAAACCGGAAGATTCCGACTACGCCAAATTCCTGGCTGGCTGGCACAAATTCCTGCTAAGAAACCCAAAAGGAAAAATCTCCAAGCGAGAATATCCGTCGTGTGGCCGTGCTTTCGCTGCTCTGCCTGGCAACGGATTGAGCCGACTCATTTTGAAAATGCTACACCCGGACCCGGAAATGCGCATCTCAATCGAAGATGCTTTGGAAGATCGATCGATAAGAAGAATCGAGTGCTGCAGTCCAGATGTTGAGCAGGTGACAGAGTCAGATGCCACGCTCGACGGATCTGGCGAGATTGACACAGTCATGCAAACGATACACAACCATCTTTCTCCAGAAAAAAGCTGAACATGTTTATCACATGCATCTTTAATGTCAGTGTAAATTATTTTTGATAGCCAGATGGAATTAGATAAATATCCATGACTTGATCTTCTACAATATGTTCTTCATTTCTATTACTTTAAAGATATGCTTCATCTAGATGTCTGAAAAGATCTAATAAAAGAAGGTTGTGTACATGTTTGCCAATCTCCTACCGCTCCTTCAACAGCTGTATGGCGGTTTCCTTGAGCTTGTACTTTTGAATCTTGCCGCTGGCGGTTTTTGGAAATTGATCCGAGCTAGAGATGAAGAAGATGTATTTCGGCACTGTCGAGTTTGTTGTCTTCGGGTCAGTTGATGCTCCTTTTCTCCTCAACAAATTTGGGTTTTATCATAGATAAGAAGAGAACTACTTACCTAAATGATTGCTCAACTTATCCCTTACCCACGTCTTCAGCTCTTCAGTAAGCACTTCTTCACCAAGCCCTGTTTTTTCTCCAGGAGTAGTAGCAGGTACCACGAATGCGCCCACAACCTCACCGTATTTTTCGTCTGGAACCCCGACCACAGATGTCTCTGAAACAGCCGGATGAGCGAGAAGGCAGTTTTCAACCTCGAGTGGGTGAATGTTCTCTCCGCCGCGGATGATTAGGTCTTTGATGCGACCTGTGATGGTGATGTAGCCGTCAGGCGACATGCTTGCTTCGTCGCCAGTCTTTTTATTTGGTCAATTTGGTATGAACATATCAACTGAATATATGATTTATGTATTGAAGCAACTCACGTGCATCCAGATCTTGCCATTCTCGTCCGCAAGCATCACCTGCGCCGTCTTCTCTGGGGCATCCCAGTATTCTTTCATCAACAGGTAGCCACTCACGGCCAATTCGCCTTTTGTCTCTATTGGCAAGACTTGGCTATTATCTGCGGGGTTGACGATTTTCGCTTCAACATGCGGCATGAGCCGTCCAACAGTATTGATTCGTTTGTCCATTGGATCATCGGTCGTTGTCATGGCCGACACTGGACTGGTCTCGGTCATTCCGTAACAGATTGTTAGCTCCGTGAGATTCAAAATCCTGTGTAGCTTTCGCATGAGTTCTGCGGGAATGCTGCTTCCTGCTGCGATGCCGGTGCGCAAATAATTGAATCCGTCGGCGGGCACCTCGCCTTTATCTAGCAAGCCTAATTCCTCAATGAACATGGTCGGCACGCCGTAGAGTGCCGTGCATTTTTCTTCACGCACGGCTTCAAGACTGGCCAAGGCGTTGAATGATTCTGATGGAAATACAATGGCAGAGCCATGTGTTGCTGTTGCCATATAGCCCAGAATGCATCCAAAGCAGTGGAAAAGTGGTGGTGGACAACAGACAATATCATTCTCTGTTAGTAGCATTCGATCACCGATATGTGCACCGTTGTTGAGGATAGATCGATGAGACAGACATGCCGCTTTGGGCATCGACGTGGTTCCGGATGTGAATTGGATATTCACAGTGTCGCTATTGAAGAGGTTTTGAGGTGGCAATGGATCTCCATCAGGCCGTAAGCCTGATAATATGGAAGAATAAGGCGTGAGTGGTCTATATGCAGTTGTATCAACCTGCCCATCCGAGTTGTCGATAATGACTATATTTTTGAGGGTCGGAATTAGTTCCGAATACAGATGAGCTGTTTGTAAATCAGGGATAATATGTTTGATCAAAGGCGTGTTATCGCGAGGCGGGCGTCTTGGTAATTTGGCCTCGGCACTAATAATCAAATGGGTTGTTCCAAGATGGCTCAGTGCGGCGACGACTTGGTTTGCATTGAAAGAAGGATTGAGTGGTACTAGAATAGCACCCAGTTTGAAAACCGCATATGTTGCCTAGGGATTAACGATGTTGTCAGTGAATGATTCCAGGAATGCAGAGGACGGTTGAATGCACGCACAACTGCATACTCTATAGAGTTGCCCAACATGATGGCCACACGGTCACCCTTTTGAACCCCAATAGATATCAGGCCCCGAGCGAGGCTGTTGCTCATGCGATCAAGCTTGTCATATGTGAGGCGGTCATTCTGGTGTCGCGAGACTACCCTAGAGCGCAAAGAATGTCAGCCACTTAGTGTCCTTGTGGTTTAGTAGACAAAATCACATACGCCGTCCGGTCTCCGAACTGCTGAACAATGGAAGAAAAATGCTCCGGAATAGTCTTTTCTATTAAAGGCTGTTTTGTAGTTTTTCAATATCAACGACTCCATCCGGGACAATGGTCCTTGGAACGCACCTGGTCAGGGCCTCGAGCATAGCTTTGGGTCAATAAGCCGCGAGAATACCGTGATCGAAAGCCATTAAGTGGACGGTGTATATTCCTGGACTGCCTGTGTAGCACGGCGCTTGAGGCTGCATAGGGCCTTAACGAGCGATGCAGCTTCATGGTCGATCAATTCAGCGAGCGACAAGCCGCACGCGTGAATGTCTCGTTGTAGCCAGTCTCAATGTAGCCAGCCCTCGATGGTCAATGAAAAAGAATACAGAGGTGGGCAATTCAACAATGCACGCACTGAGTACGCAGTCAGTGACGAACAGAGGAAAGCTGGGTTGCCGAAGATGAGGGGAAACTGCTGCTAGTCGGGCATCCGCACGCAACCCCGGCATGTGCGTCCCGCCAACCCTAATCAGTCATGATTCTGTGCGGCAGGCTTACCTGTTCCTGCGTTCAATTAAATTCTACTGCTTCTTGTAAGTATCAGTTAAATTATGCCCGCTACCTGCCCCATTCTCACCGCAAACCTCGTCTTGTTCCTTGCTGAAGTGTGGGGCTTCCCCGCAAAACAACGGATTCTCCACGCCGGCTAAGCCTAGCTGGGCAGGTCTATACAATTAATTGATTTGCTGTGGACGGTTCTGCATAAGTAATGTAACTGAGTGTGTTGAACTAGCAACGGTAAATCATTAGGATTACAAATAATGTCTACTAATGGTAGCTCTGGTAATATATGTTACGGGTGGAAGCGCCTATATATGTACTTCATTGGAGCAAATCAACAGAGTTACCATCATGGTAGAGTCAGCACATGTTGTATTTTGGCTTGTAGTCTCAGTTTGGAATCATTCTCACCATATGTGGGTCGTGGGTTCATCCCTCCGGGGACTCTATTTTTGTTGTCCTTTTGTTTTAATTGTTCATACCGTCATATTAACAGAATGAGGAGAGCAAGTGGCGAGCATAATGCAGCGGGTCGCACGCGCTACGCCTAAGGTACCTTGGGTATAAACTATTTTGATGAGTCCTCTAGCCTCAATGTGTGCTGCAGTAGCCTTGCTATGAATTACCTATGCTGTGGAATTTAAGTTAGCCACGCAAGTTATGCTTATATATAAGGCTTACCAATCTGGTCAGTGCGGCCAGGGGCGTGCTCAGTTCTCTTAGTAAGTAAAAGCAGCGAGACACTAAAAGGAATGGGGCAGATCACGCAGCAGCAAGGGAAATCCGGTACGTCGGTATGCTGTACCAGGGATGCCTAGATCTAATATGGCTTCGCTACGGCCGTATTGATCTCGGCCGTATTGATTTCGGAGAGGGATCCGGTGCTCCGATTTATTAATATTTATTCCCACCTTGACGTAGTTCTTAGTTCAAGTTGATTAAGGTTAGGCTTCAACATAGCTATATATAGCTACATCATTGATATATATGCGTATATATGTGCATCAATGATACTCCCCTAGGGATAGTTGCAATGTTAGCAACATTTGAAAGCTTAGTGGTTTACCCCAACGCCTACATGTGAAGGCGAATCCACTCCGAAGCACCCGGCGTCTATTCAGCATATTGACTTCAGGTTTGTGCTAGTGCGCATCTTATTACTTGATACAGTAACCTGTGCGAGAAATTGCGCGTTTAGCGCACAGCGTGGATATGCTCCGGATTTCAGCGGCGTTGATCTTCGACAACATTTGAAGGGCTTGACCTTGGCACCATGATTGGCAATGGTTTAGAGAGCGACTAGAGTAGTAGATATTTTGCTTGAGCCTTACAGTAAGCAATCCACGGAATACACTACTATCATCTTAGCTGGGAATGGAGTCAAAACCAACACAATCATAGCGTAGTAAATACGCATAAAGAACAACAATGTGGATGCCTAGCAATTGTTGGAAACTGCTGGATTCTGTCTGGTATATAAGGGCTTAATTCCATGCCAGCTTTGCATTGTTGGTCTTGTTTATCAGCTTCGACATCTGATTGAAAGTGATTTCTACTCACATTGCCCTTCCTGGTAAGAAGACTACTCGAAGCTTTGGGACCGAAATATCCTGCTTGGATGCTAATAATCACTCAGTTTTCCTGGCCGCTGCCACGGCATTGGCCAGCAACAGCAGCAATTCCAGCACCACAGAACCGTACGCACCATATTATGTCGACTGCCCCGAGAATCTCCAGCTTGTCCGCAAGCCTCGCCAAATTTCTCTATCCGAGTACCAATGGGTCCACAACCGTAAAGCAGTCGTTGCCTATGCTCTCGGCTCCTATCTAGACCGCCTAAACATTTCCGGGTTTGACTCGCTAGCCTATATGGACCAAGTCCGGGGCGATATCGACTACAACGTGCCCGTAATTGCATGGGCCACCAGCGGTGGCGGTTTCCGGTCCGCACTCACTGGCCTCGGCGGCCTCAATGCCATCGACGAGCGCACCCCCGGCGCCAACGAGGCCAAGGTCGGCGGTCTGTACCAAGTCCTAACCTATGTCGCTGGACTCTCTGGTGGATCGTGGCCAACTGTGTCCCCTGTATTCAACAATTATGCGTCCATCTCCGACGTGGCGGCCAGCTGGCATCTCGAGATTAGTCGCTTTACTGCAAATAACTACACAGACTATGCCGCCGCAGTTGACGCCTATTTTGAGCAGGTCGCGGAGAAATACGAGGCTGGGTTCAATATTAGTGCTGCCGATGTGCTTGGTCGCGGGTTTGCATACGAGTTTATCCCGGGGGTCAACGTCTCGTTTTCGTCTATTGCGGATCTGCCTGGCTTCAAGAGCTTTTCTGGGCCAATGCCGATGCTTATTGCTAGCAGTATCAATAAGACTACCTCCCCGGTTGATAATGGGCTTTATATTCCTTCGTGGGAGGCTCCATGGGTGAGTACATACATGCAGTGGAGATCATGATGGATATTATGTTTTTATGTGTTTGATAAAGCTAACATTTATTTAGTATGAGTGGAACCCCTTCGAGTTCGGATCTTGGGACATCGGATTTGTGCCTACCAAGTACGTTGGTACGGTTCCAAACGAAAACATCACCGCAGAGCAGTGTGTCGAGAATCTCGATCAAACTAGGTTTGTCTCAATTGATACTCAACAACTAGCTAGAAACTAACATTCTGAAGTTTCGTCTTGGGCACCGTAGCGAGTGCGTGGAACTACTGGTGGCTAGAAAGCGAAACAAACGACACCCTCGCACAGTTTTCAAAGCGCAGTGAATCGCTCGGTCAGCTCATAGAAGAGACGGACGAATCCTTTGCCGGACTGTGGAACTTGACGGTAGCCCAAATCAGCAATCCTTCCATCCCAAATCCTTTCGGCGGCGAGGACAACATTACTCTTGCCGATGGCTCTGAAGCCGGCCAGTCAATCCCATTCTTGCCTCTGATTCAGCCCGAGCGAAGAGTCGACTTTATGTAAGTCAACTCTCCTCCTACTATGGACACGTTTCTTGTCTAATCCTCACATAGTATGGCCTGGGACGACGACGTCGACGACGAGCCCTACGCCTGGAACAACGGCACCAACCTCTACGACACCTACACCCACGCCAAGGAACACGGTCTCCCATTCCCCGAAGTTCCACCCGTCACGGAGCTGCTGGCTCTCAACTGCACCTTGAAGCCCATGCTATTCGGCTGCAATACCAACCTGACCACCACCCGTGACGCCACTTCCCCAATTGTCGCCTACTTTGCCAATACGCCCTACAGCATGTACAGCAACTACAGCTGGATCATGGGGGGCGCCATGGCAGTCGACGAAGTCGATGCCGTGCTCGAAAACAGTTTCAACCTCGTTACTCAGGGCAATGGAACCTTTAGCAATACCTGGGCACCGTGTCTCGGCTGTGCGGCCATCGACCGCAGTCTGCGCCGTATGGGTATCGAGAGACCCGCGTTCTGTGAGCAGTGCTTTGAGGAGCACTGCTGGGATGGTACGCGTTCTGCAGGTGTCTCGGATGACTTTGTCCTTGTTCCTACTCCGGCGCTGACCCCGAATGTCACTTATGCCGCATGGAGCGCTGCGCACCCTGGTTGGTAAGGGGTTGTTGTTTCATGATGACCAAACTTCTTATGCTATATGTAAATAGGTGATACATCTGAGTTGATAGAGGTGAATAATTTTTTTTCTCTTCTATACAAAATAGGTGTCGACATATGAATGAACTAATAGTAAACCCTTACAATTAGGGTTGACCCTTTTTGTCGATCGTCAATAGGACTGCAAGTACTGGTGACGTCACGCCGCGTGTCACTTGTGGCCAATAGAAGAGGGTAGATAAGTGGGGTGATAGCCTAATCAGGAATGACAGAGCTATTTTCAATTTTTATTCAATTGACTGAAAGATATTAATGTATGAATTATTGTCCTTCTAACTCTAGAACAAGGCTTAGATCGTATACTGCTCGTGGCTGACGTTATTAGATCGTGCCCTCCAAGCACTCGCATTCTGCCCGAAAGGGTTTAGCGGCCCATGATGCAAACGCCGCGGAACACGACCCGTAGTTGACGTGGGGAAAGCAGCACTTGAGAGCAACCACAATCAACTTCACGCTCTTCACGCGACAAGACGCCATGGATCGCACCTAGGTTCTTTTTCGCTCTTTCTCATCTTCCCGCCCGAAGCCGACCCAACCCGCCTCGCGCATGTTGCCTGGTGAAGGCTTCGTGTGCACAAAGCTCCGTGCATTTCGAGCTTCGAGCGGCGAGAGCCCGCCAGCATCATGGCCGCTGAACCATCGGAAGAGGACATCACCAACTTCATCAGCTTTACGGGCGTCTTCCGTGACCAGGCGACAAGCTTCCTCAAAGTCGGTATCTCCTTGCGAACCTCACGGTGACTGCGCTGACGGGTATGACATGGAGTGTTCAGGTCCATAACCTAAACCTACAAAAGGCTATCAATGCGTATTTTGAGAACCCAGACGCCATAAACCAACTGGTACATATAAAATATTGGAAAATGCTCTAGTTGGTGTTTTGCTAATGCAGCAAAAATGTTTAGCCACAGAATGAATGGGGGGGTCTTGACAATATATCGTACTCTCAGAACAACCAGTCAGTGCCGAGTAAGTGATATGTCTCTTGCCCCTCCGTCACGAGAACAATATGCTTATCGTCTGCTTTCGCTGTTTCTAGCCTTTAATATCGAAAATTCCGACGATGTCCTTGGAAAGGGCTATTCGGCACCCCCCTCCCGCCCACCGTCCCGAATGAACATGAACACAAACGAGGTTTTAAATGATGTGAAGAATAATGGAATGGGGGCGCCTAGCTCAGGCGCAGGTCAGTTTGACCTTGTATCTACAGTGAAGTCATTTCTGAACTCTTTGGTTATCCAACAGACTCCTCCGGTCAAAAACTCAGTGCGGCCCAGCTTGAAGAACGTGAGCTCCAACAAGCAGTAGCCATGTCGCTCGGTCAGGATATCACCCAACAGGAAAGCGGTGTCATATCGAAGGACGACTCTCGCTTCGGTCCGGCAAATCAGGAATTCTACGACGAGAACGCATGGGGAATGACTCTTTTCAATCAAAATGCCAGGGAGGAAATCATCAGTCCCAACCCGGAGGATCGCCAGCGAAGTGAAAATGAACCGGCTTTTCTTCGACCTTCACAAGATGCCCTTTTCGCCGGAGGCTTTCTGACAATACTACATTCTATTCCGATCGCTCGCGAAGCCCTTTTGCTTAGGGACAAGGTCCTCCCCGACTACGGACACGACGCGCAGTGGTGGAATGGACAGCCCGTAAAGGCGCCGAGAATTGTCTCGCTGGACGATCCGTACGCGGAATACCAGGATTGGGAAAACGTCATCCACGAAACACAACGCCTGATGGCTTTTCTGGACTCGACGAAACGTGCATTCGGTAGCACTGATGCTCTTGTGAGCCTAAAACCCATTCAACACTATGACCAAGACAAAGGCGCGGAAAGATTTCTCGAGGCTTGGCAAGACGCAGCTCTACGTGCAACTCCAGACAATCAATTATCCATGGTATTCACTTCTCGCGCGGTGAGACATCCGGATTCTACCGATTACGACGATCCAAACCCCAAGGACTTTTTTGTACTCACCGCTTTAGCACCAACTGATCATGGCCAAACTCTGTACGACATTCTCGACGAGGCTATTTGGCCGGATGCGCCAGGGCAAGAACTGGATGATGTTTGGCTAGACAATGTGGCCGAGATTCTCACAATACATTTAGGAAATCCTAACAATGTGCCGATCAATGTTAAAATCCCTCCCATCTTCTACCCAGACCGCTATATGGAGGCTTCTCGTGATGTGATGCATGAGATTCGGCTAAAGATATTGGAGGCTCAGGAAAGGATTCTCGAAATCGAGAGCGTGGCAGCGCTATACAGAGGTTCCAAACGGGGGAATCCAATTGGAATGACGAACCAAGAATTGTTAGAAAAAGCAGCTCAAGCGGCGACTATTGCATTGCCGAGATACCTGCCAGAGGGAACTGCCGAAATAGACAACGCCGAGCTTGCTAATAATGGGGAACGAGTGGCAAAGCAACTGCGTGAAATAGCAGCCAGCCTGGGAGAAAAACTCAAGAGTAAGCCGACAAATCCATGGACCTGAATAACCAACTAATCGAAATTTGATAGAACTCGAAATCCAAAAGCAAGAAGCTCGAGATAGCACTCGAAGCTACTCAAAGATAATGACTGAGCCCCCAGCGTCTCCTGGCGAGCCGCCACACTTCCCCTATACTCTACGGGGTGTTTGCACAGCACCCCATGTGACCTACGTATTGAGGCGCAACAGTCGCAGCGGGTCTGAGGACTTGATCGAAATGGAGGACACCGACGCCGACGAATGGCAATGGTGGCGAATTAGCTTCTCAACAGAGGATGCTAAGACGCAGCAAGCTGCCAAGGCTGAAAACAGCGAGAGGAAAAACGCAGCGCCTAAAAATGCAGATATCATCGGCTTCACAACGACAAAAGTGCGAGAAATCGAGGTCCTGAAGGCGGCGCGTGACTCTAGTGACGTCCTTTTGGTCTATGCAAACCATAATGCCATTTCCTTTCAAAGTGACTTGGTGCCTCCGGCTCTCCAGGTATGTTCGAAAGTATGTCGTGGAGACACAAACAGAAGACACTAACGCTGTTGCAGGAGTTTGTCAACGCCGATAATATCAGCTTCAAAGCCGAGCTGGACGCGGCCAATCGTGTGTATCATGATGAGGAAATGAGAGAACCTGGCGAGGCAGCTTATGAAGAGTGGCCGGACGTAAACGACACACCGGCTCCGAACCCGAATAGAAGTGGCAATGAGGCTTCCGATGTGAATGTTTTTGACTACGAAGTCAACTCGTTTGACGACAGCGCCTCGAATAGAGATCAGGAGATGCAGGAAATGCAGGAAATGCAAGAAGTGGGCGGAAACAGTCTTCTCAGCAAATGATTGGATTGAATGGGTCTAGATGATGGCAACTTGGTAGTAATTCTAGCATATTATTGGCATGTGTGAAAAGATTTAACGAATATAACAACGATCGATCTCTAAATAGTACTTAACTAATTACTCCATGTATTCTTTTGATAAGCTGGGGATAGTAAATATTTACTGGTGGAGACCCCTTGGCGCTAATGACGAACCGCCAAGTCGAATGTCGGAGCTTCCCCAGCGTGTCGCCTCCCCTCGACAGACAACATCTGAAACAATCGACATACAGCCGATCAAACATGTCGCTCGAGAACACTGCAATTGCATCGGCTACCGTCGAACTGCTCGAAGGCCGTCTCCGGCGGCTCGAGTATTTGTTAAATGGTGACTCGCAGTGGACTGGTCAGCCAACTCCAGCTTCGAGACCTGATTCTTTGGACGACACTGCTGCCCGCCGTCTGGCTCGCCTGGAAGCAGACCTGGCCACGCTGAGCAAATCTAAGCCTGCTGTCAATGACATTCTTCGGCTCTGTGAGTTTCTCTCAAGACAAATACAATGCCACGGCCAATGGTAACTGACTCTCGCGGTGTGAACAGACTCCCGATTCCCTGACCTGTTCAACGATGCCCCTCCAGAGAACATCCCCGCAGACCTGAGCACCCAGAACCTCGCTTCAATTGTTCTATCCTACGCTTCAGCATTCCCCGAAACCTCGTCGCGCCTTACATCTCTCAACGACCTCCCCGTCCCCGACGCAATGGCCTCCATCGCTCTGATCGAGCTCCAGCCACGCTTGCAGAGACTGCTACAAATTCAAGAACAACAAGCCCAAGAGGTATCAGAACTTCGCGCCCGGAGCGCGGGTCTACTGCGACGCTGGTATGAATTGGGTTTGCTCGGGAGTAGCGAGTGCTGGGCGGCGTGGGAGTCGCGACTTCAAGATGTGGAGCATGAAGTCAAGCGTCAGGAAGTTTTGAGGGATCGGAGGATGAATGATATTTGAGGGATTTGCACTCCTTGAAGAGTTCACTCAAGTGCCGTGGATGTCGCGCGCACAGGACCGTCTCACTGTTCTATGGGAATTCCGATACAAGATATTCTACAATACAGCACGGTCTACCAGCTACGATACCATCAAATATTCGTCACGTATACCACCCGCTCAAACCTGAAGGCGACAAAGTCGGTGCTACCAATACTCAGCACATGGAGCGTCTTACAGCCCAGCCATCGAATGCAGGAGCAAATTCGACAGGTCGGATATCAGAGTCTATTTTTATTTGGAGGTGTCTAGACTTCAATGGATGAGAGAAACAGGCGAGAAGAGTACTACGTGTGTCGCACCATTGTCTGCTACCAAAGAAGCAGAGGCCTTTCTCGATAAGAAGAGACCACTTGCGGTCAGGCTACCATTCCGGATATCTAACAGCGATCAATTAGTACTGTGCCAGCCTTCAGTAATGAATACATAAATATAGTGTTGCTTTCCTATATTCCAGCCAATTACTGTATGGAATAAGTTGCTACATGGTATCTGACATCACCCAGACAACTTCATCTTATTATCAGGCGGATAGAGTTAGGCCAGGCGCTCTAGACCTGCGACAGATAAATTTGGCACGCAGACAAGGTTTCACCAGGGGTTCTTTGTCAGCCGAGATTCTTTCTTTGTGTAACACGGTTTATTATCATTTTCATTTTTTCAACAACAGCAACAATAATATTTCATACGTATATACGTACTATACAGTAGAAGTTATTCGTAGTAGTCATACGGCCCCGTAATTACGTGTGCGGGTGACGGCAGCTGATGCGCTGGCAGTTAGTAATAATTACCAGGTAAATAAAACCAGCGCTGTAATTCTCCGTATTATTATGGCAGCTGATCGGCAGGCCCAGAACGCAGCCCCGGTGGGCCATTGGCCGGCGGTCGATATTAATTGATGAAGACATTTGACGAATAATGAAATAACAATTATGGAGATTGAATTTCCACTGGAGTATCATGAGGGGCTCCCACTGTCTTTCTGCTGCCAGAATTTAATTACTCTGGACTGTACAATGTACATCTACATGTAGAGAAGTTGTGCCCTGACTTGCGGCCAGGCACCGGGACCAGGCGGGTACGGCCCCGTGCGGATACCGTAATAATACCAAGTATAAATAGACATGCATAGTAGATGATATTCTACTGTAGTAGTACCACAGACATGGACTACAGTAAGTACCCGACAGAATTGCAGAGACAACTTGATATTAGATACAACAGAATCACAAAAAGACCTCCTTTACTCTACACACCACCAGCAAGACATGGAACACGTATAATTACACGCATAACAGCAAAATACACAGGGATCTGGCCCCCGGGCCCATACCGCGCAGGCTGACGGCGGCCGGCCAATCAGCCAATCAGCCGCGCAGACTGGCGTAATTTCATTTCATCTCCTTTTCCACCCACACGTCGGCCTCGCCCACTCAAACTGCCCTCTCTCGTCCCCCCCCAAAACACTTGTCGCTTCATCCATCTTGCTCGACTGTCCGCTCCCTCGTTCGGCCCTCTTTTTTCTTTCCCTTCTCGCACTCACCACTCTCGTTCTTTTTTAATCGATTCGATCTCGCTTCTCGTTCTTTTCTCGTCTCAGCCTGGTGCTGGTTCGGCCTCGTCTTCCCCTTGCTGTATACATACATCCGCTGGCCTGCCGACCGACCGACCAGCCAACCTCGCGCTCTCCCAACCACACAATCCATCTTTTCACATCGTCGCAAAACCGCGCTGCATCGTCAAAACTCTGTCTGTCGACCCTTTTACGCGCTCTCGTCGCTTGTCTTTGGTTCATCTGTGACGTGGTCTTCGCCATTGGGGAAAATCGATTGGTAATTGCACGCCCATTCGACACCACCACGACGTGTTAACCGCCTCGGCCTAAGATCGACACTCGCCTGCGGGCCAAACAGCCACACCACCGCGACTCGTTGCCGCCTGCTGTTCGTTCTTGATACATTCTGTGATTCAGCGTCTTTAGACCATCCGGCGCCCTCGGTTTCCGCGAAGAAGCAGAAGAAAAAGAATCTGCGTCGCCTTTCCATGGTGTCTGTCTACTCGGCTTCCCTGAACCTCACATCGCACAATCCATCATGAATCGTTTCAATGCCGGCAACATCCTGGGCGACCCTTTCGCCCTCGCCACTATTTCCATCTCTATTGTACGTGACCGAAAGACCCAAGAATTTCTTATGTCGCAATTCCCTGTTGCGACTTAGTGCTGACTTGTAGGGCTCCTCAGCTTGCATGGATTATCGCCTTTGTCGCCTCTATCATCGCAGATGTCCAGGTTGACTTTCCCAACCTAGCATGGTGGACCATCGCTTACATGCTGCTCTGCATTATTGGAGTCATTGTTGTAATCGGATCGGATACCAGCTTGGTGTACGGTGTTGCGGTAGGCCTCAGCAATTCCTGTAAAGTCGATTGGAGTCTAATAACAAGCAGATTACCGGATACCTTTCATCAGGCCTTGTCTTGACTAGTATTGCTGTCAACTCGTTGGTGTCTGAGCCCCAGACCTCTAAACAAGCCGCCTCTGCGGGGTACATCCTTTTGTCCATGGTGAACGTGAGTAATTCGAAATTTTTATTAGTAAGAATGTCTTGTTGACGCTTCGTAGATTATCTGGATCTTCTACTTTGGTTCCACTCCCCAGGCAACTCATCGTCGCACGATCGATTCTTTCGCTTTGAACAAGGAAGGCAACCCATACCAGAACAGCCGCCCTGCTTCCCACGCATTCGGTGCCCGTCCCGACACGCACGCCAGCCAGGCTCCTCAAATGTACACCTCAGCTCAACTTAGTGGCTTCGAGACGTCTTCCCCCTTGTCTGGATACCCCGGTGGACCCCCAGGCTCAGACAAGCGCAACACCAACGCAACAGGATTTGGCGGAGTCAACCCAGGCAACACAAACAATGGCCCCAACCCCGAGACATCCAACGAAGTTAGCCAGCCGACAGAGTACCCGTACAAGGCCAAGGCCATCTACTCCTATGATGCGAACCCCGACGATGCGAATGAAATCAGCTTCGCCAAGGGTGAGGAGCTGGAAGTCTCTGATGTTAGTGGCCGTTGGTGGCAGGCAAAGCGAGCAACCGGCGAGACAGGTATTGCCCCGTCAAATTACCTTATCTTGCTGTGATTTTTCTTCAGAATAAAAGAAAAAAAGTTTGCTCCATTTCTATTTTTGCCTTCTATCATCTGCATCACGCAGCTTCCTCCTTTGATACCCCTGTTACAGGAACCCTCAGCTTTTTTATATTGTCATTTTCGAACTCTGTTTTATATTATGGGGGCGATTGGACGTCACGCTTGCTTTTGATGGTTTTTTTTATTATTGTATCATGGCCATGGCTATTTTCTTTAAGTCGTGCTCCTCACCGGCGAGTCTTGAGTCTTTGGAGGTGTTCCAGGTGACTAGGGCCACAAATCGTGCAGTCTTGGATGGCCAGCGTTTTCACTGCCAATAGGCGAGTGGCGATGTACTATACGATTTCGTCGCCACAAGCAGCTGACGGAATATTGTGGCTTCTTACGCGTTTTTCATGACCACCCATTTCTCGGTCATTTAACGATTGCTTTGCCTGGCGTTTATTTGGACATGGTTATGGTAGTTGGGAAGTTTTGATTTTATGTACTTGAATGCATTCTATTCAATTGTACGGCTGTACTGGTTGTAACTGCACTAATTTACTATCGACGTAGTCAACTGCCACTTTGACTGCTGGACAGGTCGACATCATTCACATACATTGTATCAAAGTCCCCGCGGACAACACTTCGGTTACTTACTCCAGAGGTCCACCAGATGACAAGTAAGATCTACAAACCACGCCCAATCAACTCTAACCTTAACCAGAGTAGCATAGAACTGACTCGTACCGTCACAAGCTGATCGATCACAGATGACCCTGTTGAGCGTCGCCTCTCCATCTATTTACCCGATCCGGCCTAGCCTCAACCCACGTTTTCAAGAGTGGGAAAACCTGGGCTCGCGCGGGGCCCAATGAGATAACTTAGCCAAAGCCCTTTTTTCCCTTCTTTGCAAATCGGAAGTCCAAGTTTTCTCGCCAAATTATTATTATTAATCATGTCTGATGTCAGTCGGACCTCGGGGTGCTTTTCGGCACTGCTGCCGACCTTCCGTTTCGGGTCATAGTTTCAATGAGACGACTGGTGCTTTGTCGACTTTTTTCTCTTCGTTGCTTTTCTCTAGACAAACACTCGAACAGAGGTGGCGGTGAACATCAGTGTCATTTTCGGCATGAGTCAGAGAAGAGACGAGTGGATTTGGGTTGGGATATAATAATCGACCTTCTTCCTCTTTCTCTACGGGGGCGCTTATTTCCGATAACGGCATCTCCTCTTGTCTTCTTCCCCGGTCTATTTACATTCAACTACCACATTTTTCTACTATAGTTGAATTCGTCATGTCGGGCGAACGAATCCCAGTGGCAGCCAACGTGCTGGGAACGATTGGCACGGTGTTTTGGTGCATCCAGCTGGTGCCCCAGATATGGCACAACTGGAGATACAAAAAGACCGAGGGGCTGCCGCAGATTATGATGCTTCTGTGGGCTATTTGTATGTTTTTATCAGAAGATTATATCTGTGAAGGGACTGGCTAACTCGGACTGTCTAGCTTCGATTCCTTTTGGCATCTACATGATTCTTCAAGTGTGTTTGACAGCTATTATATTCTTATCTCTATACTAATTGTTGCTTTTATAGAACGTCAATATACCCCTTCAGATACAGCCGCAGCTGTTCGGCTTCTTTGCTTTTATCAGCTGGGGCCAAATCCTGTATTACAACCAGTTAGTACTACCCTCTTTGAGCATTCAGATATCTGCCCAGCCGTCGTGCTTACTTGTCTGGCCAGTAAATTTTCAAAATTAAAAGCAATTTCCTTAGCAGTGGGATCGATGCTACTTTCTGGCGGTATCGAAGCCATGTTCATTCTCACTCTTAGGGTTTGCCCCCCCCCTCCTTTTTCCTATAAAATAAACTAACCAAAAAGTTAGATTCCGTACCGCAAAGGAATCACCTGGCCAGACTTGATTTTCGGTGTTATAGCAGCCATCATGCTGACACTGGGATTTCTGCCGGTGTATGTTGAGATGTGGAAAAGAAGAGGCCGTGTTGTGGGGTTTAGTGAGTGTTGCAAAACTTCCTAGAGAAATCAGTCTTGCTTATTGTTGTGTTTCCGAAAGATTGGGTTTTTCTGAGTATAGATACGCTGGGTGCTCTATTTTCGCTTTTTGCTCTAGGTATGTATGTTCTAGTCTGGATGATATTATTTTCTCAAAACTCACCTACCGTACAAGCTGCGCAGGGAACGTTTGATATTCTCGGGGGGATTCTTTATATTGTTGTGTAAGTGTATCATTTTCAAAGTTGCCTCTCCCTCCTCCAAAGTCTTATGGTTCTGGATAGGTTCCTCTGCGAAGTCGTCATCTACGGCAGCCATATCATCTGGCGAATCCGCCATCGCAAACTACTCCAGACGGCAAAGACATCGGGGAAGACGGTTGATGAGTTGCTAGAGGAGAAACAAAAAGGACATGTTGAAAACGTTCCAAATACGCCGGCGGATCTGGAAAAGGGTGTTCAACAAGAAAATGGAGAAGAGATTCAGCAGCCGGCTGGTAATGTCAGTGCTGAGACGGAGACAGAGACAGAGGGGGTATTGCAATCTTGTGACTCGACGAGCCAGAATATATCTGGCCAGCGGTCAGAATGAGGGGGTAGTATTATTGATTAGAGTTGTTTTGCATGATACGAATTGTAGATAACGACATCATAGAAGTACATAAAAATCTAGAGTAACGTTTATGAAGCATTGAAAACGTCGTCTTGTTTTAATCACTAGCTCTTGATTAAATAATTAACATCAACTCATCAATAGGTTTCATATTGGTCGTAGATTTTAGTTAAGAAATTCACGTTCATATGAACCCAATGGAGATGAACATAAAAGGGATCGACACTTGACGGTCACTCAAACTGCAAATCATTGAGAAAAAGGTTCTTTTCGTCGTTCCCAAAATCAAAACTTTCACTGGAAACGTCAAGTGCTGAAATCCACCTGAATAGCAAGCTCAGTTTGCACGAGACAAACAGTATTTGGAGACTAATGCATCTGCCCATACTCACTCTGCAGCACATCATGCAACCGTCCAAAAATCCCCCCATGCCAGCCCCTCACCAACTCCCACTCCTCCTTCGGCAGACAAACACTCGACATACGCAGCCATCCACCAACAATGCAATCCGCATAACTCGGCTGCGCGCCCAGCACAAACGGTCCACTCGGGTCCTTTTCGTAGAGTTTGGCCAGCTCGCCCAGCGTGTCCCGAAAGCTATTCAACAGCTGCACGCGCGCGTCGCCGCGCACATCCAGATCAGCCCAATTCGTCATGTTGACGCGCCGCAGAGACTCGGCTTTGGTTTGCTCGGCGGTGGCCGGGTCGTAGGGCAGGGCCTGGACCATTAGGATCACGTGCGTGGTAAATGCTGCGTCGACGTTGATGTTGAACCGCGCATATTCCTCAAACCCAACTGCAGTGCGGTCTGACAGCGGCACGGCCAGGGCCTGGTCTTGCGAGAATGTAAAGTCGAGTTTTTGTGCTGGCAACAAGTTCCCTGCACCAGCGTTTGGGTACGTCTTTTGCAAATAGACGGCGATATCAAACGAGTCCCCAACGATGCTGTCAGTGCTAGGATCTGAAATAATCGGCAGCGTGTAGAAGTCAGAGCCGTCGGCAAATTTGCGTGTCGCTGGTAAATTCAATCCTTGACGCACTTTGGTGATATCGGGTAGAGGCACCCAGGACGTTGAGTACGGCACATTCTTAAAGTTGAGTGCGTATCGCGTCTTCCACGGATTGGGTGAGCAGCAATACACCTCTGTTGGAGGGCGCATGCGAATGTCGTAGAAGGTTATGCGGTCGAAGTCCGACTCCATGATAATAAGTGACAGGCAAGAAGAGTATTTGGTGTGACACACTTTGAAGAAATCAATTTTGGGGACACTTGAACGACTGAGATACTTCTGGATCCCCAGATCGCCGTGACCCACCGAGGTTATTGTAACTTGGATGCTTATTGGTTCAATGTGAGCCCTTGCATGCCATATCAGGTTTAGATTCCCACAAGCTAGCCGTAATTGGCTAGCGTCCCAGTGATTCATTCTTCGTCATTTGGGATGGACTAAGCCGTTTCCGGTTAGAGTAGGAAAATATCCGGAAGTCACGTGTTGGCACGGCTAGGATTTCCCGTTCCGGCCTTGTCAAGAGTCTTTCTTCACTTGCAGCTTTCATCATGCTGATAGATGGTTGGAATAGCAGAATCGCAACAGACTGCCCCCAGAATTAAATATGGAGTAGGAGTCATCCAGCCTGCAAGAAGTGGTGACCCTGAAAACCCGTTTGACTGGCCTGCTCGAACCAAATGGACCATCACGTTGACTGTCTCTTGTGTATGTTGTATCGTCGGCTTGAAGGTACGTAACTGGAATCGCAAGTGCTCCGACTCCAATCGGCGATCGTTTCAACATTTCTGCCGCTGGCCGCGCAGAGCTTGTTTACCAATCTGGGGTTCCAATGGGCGAAGTCTCAGCTTGGATTCATTGCATTGGCTCTCAGTTTCAATGTTTGTTCCGATCCTGCTGGTGTGGGAAGGGAAGCATTTCAGGGCGCGCAGTCCGTTCAAAGAGGAAGCTAAATACCATTAGTATAAATTATTATTATCAAGAGGAACTAGTTATCCAAGAAAATAAAATTAGCTTACCAACCAAATGCATATAAATAGTCGAGTGTGCCAACTATTTACTCACTAGCTAGTAGCGAGCATGTGCCTGGCCTAGCCACTGTTTCAGTCTGCACGGGCTCAACAGGGACCGAGGATAGTCAACGTCAACCAGCCTGCACGACGCTGACGCAGGGCTGCCTCCGCAATTGGCCTGCAGCGATATAGGATGTCGCATGGCATTGCTCGCCTGTCGCAGCGACTGCGGAGGAAGATAGGGAGCGATTCCACGAAGAAGCTGAGCAGGCGGCGACCGGACGGGCAACAACAAGCGGGACCGGGCTCCTGCCGCGACCTCACCACCACCACCACCCAACCGCATCCCAGCGACGACGACCACCATAACCAGCAGCACTCCCAGTTGGGTTCGGATTTGCACGAGTCTGTTTCCTTCTCCTCGTCTATCCCTGCCGGTTATCTGTCTTCGACCGACGATCTCACCGGTCGCAGCCGTGGTGCTGCGGCCTCGTCCATCACCCGCGAGGACCAGATTTCCAACGAAGAGGGTCCAAGTGAACAACAGCAACAAACCCCCAACGAAACGGACGACGTGGGAATTATATCTGATCGAGAGGCCACCAAGGAATCACCGCCTCTGTCGTCGACTGATCTGGACGACCGTGCCACTACCTCTTTGGGTCAATCCGCTCTTTTAGCCACCACCGCTGACACGACCTTTTCTCCAACTACGCCCTCGATCTCTTTTGCAGACCCCCCTAGCCGTCGTATTACGAGCTCTGAAACCATTACATCCACTCCTGTCAGTTCTCTTCAGACTGTCGACGAGCGCGACGGTGCCAGCCTCGCGGCTGTTGGCAGCAACGGCAACGATACCGTCGAAGAATTGCCCCCGGATCAGAATCCGAATCCGTCGCACTCAGCGGCAAAGACAACACGAAAACAATCTCTAGTACCACAGTCGCAGCAACACTTGGTAGATCGCGTGCTAGGAAGCGGCTCATATCATCGTGACAGCGATCCATCCGCATTGGCATATCATCACCCGCCTGCTACCATGGCCCAGCGAAAGATTTGGGTCAAACGACCCGATGCCTCCGCCACGCTTGTGTCCATGTCAGAGGATAGTGTCGTTGATGAGTTACGAGATCATGTCTTACGCAAATACTCCAATTCTCTTGGTAGAACATATGATTCCCCGGATTTGACGGTTCGAATATGCCCTCGGGTCCCTCAGGGTCCGGATCGAATTTTGAGTCCCGAGGAGTCGTTGTTTGAGTTGATTGATCATCATTACCCTGGTGGCCAGACGATGGCCGAAGCTCTCGTCGTTGAGGCTCCCTTGCGCCGGACGCCCATAAAACCTTCTCCTCGACAGTCTTATTACTATCATACCGAACCCGGTGAACAGGGCGAATATTTTCCTCTAATGCCCGTTCCCATTAATGTTGGAACACCACCTGGGCATCCATCCAGCTCTAATGCTAGTAATGTGAGCGCACACCAAACTCCCTCCATGTCTGTTCTCACAACAGGCAAGGTGCCTCCTCTAGCGTCGCCTGGAAGCCGGCCAAACCGACACGCCCGGCGCCCACCATTTGTGCGCCATACTACCGGTTCTCCGACTATGATCGGTCCAGTGAAAGGTATGTTATGGACCATCTAACTTTTTTCGTCATGCGAATCTAAACCATACAATTAGATCCAAATTTGGCGGTGAACGGGCAGGCAGGGTCATCGCAAGCCTCTCTGCCTACCCCTCCAGCGCCGGCAGCACCAGCGTTGGAATCTCCAACACACAATGCGCTGGCGCTGAATGCCGCCGTGCCGGTCCCATCACCGCGACCAGGCCGAAAAACTAAAAAGGCAACCACTCCAAGTAGTGCTGCCTTTGGGGGCCTTATTGAAGGAACCGTTCCACCGATTAACGTGCTCATTGTGGAAGACAACGTTATCAATCAGAAGCTCCTAGAGGCTTTTATGAAGCGTCTTAGTGTCCGATGGCAGTGCGCTCCTAATGGAGCAGTTGCAGTCAAAAAGTGGCGTCAAGGTGGCTTTCACTTGGTGCTAATGGACATCCAGCTCCCAGTCATGAACGGTTTAGATGCGACTAGGGAAATCCGGCGGCTGGAAAGGCTGAATGGGATTGGCGTCTTTTCGAAAACGGTTTCCGGTCGCTCGAGCGCCCAGTCTACAGAACTAGGTGGCGAGAGTCCGCTGAAAGAGGAAGACACATTGCAGGACCTGTCTCTATTTAAAAGTCCTGTCATTGTGGTGGCATTGACGGCCAGCAGTTTACAGAGTGACCGGCATGAAGCTTTGGCTGCTGGCTGCAATGATTTCTTAACCAAGGTGAGTCTAGACTGTATATTGACGTGCACGAAAATGATTCTAATCCTTCCCAAAGCCTATTGGATTTCCATGGCTAGAACAAAAAGTCACAGAATGGGGCTGCATGCAAGCCTTGATTGATTTCGAAGGATGGCGAAAGTGGCGAGGCTACGAGGACTCACCGCGAAACATGCGACCAACACAGGCAGAATTATCACCCACCCAAAAAGCCGACCTACAAGCCGTGAAGATGTTTGATGCCAAACAAGCGAGCAAAGTCTCTGTTGTTGAGGGCGACTCTTCTGGGAGTAGCAGCGGCAAAGACGAAGATGGCGAGACTCCGCCGCCCGTTGAATCAACGGTGCCTGCATAATCGACCATTTGTCTCTTTTTTTGTGTGTTCATGTAATGGACGTCTTCAGGGACTTATCTGCATTGACATTACATTTCCTTGAATCTTTCTCTTGCAATTAGACACGAGAGATTCGTTGGTTAGTCTTTTATCCATCAGATACCCAATGTGTTACTGTTTTTTTTTTCTTTTTTGCTATTGTTTTCTGGTCACATACATTACAACTCCTGTACAAGACACAACATCCATCTGTTGCATAATATTTCTCGATGTTTGTATGTACAATTAACATTTGAAGAGGCGGGGCATGGAGTTTCAAATCTTGGCCTCCTGGACTCTAGTATACGAAGGAGATACGGGAATTTACAACCTATTTAATTTATTTTTGTGGCCTGAAAAGGATTCGTATTCGACAAATTCAGTCTGGTATTTGTACCTCTGGAACATTTGAGTCAAATTCCAACAATTTTTCAACCGCCTAGTCCCTTTTTTCTTTCCCTATTTCATATTCGTTTTGCTTTTTTTATACCCATTGAAAAAATCAACCAGTTCACATTGAACAAAGTAAATAAAAGAGTAGGGATCTTGAAATCATTCCGTCATAAGATAGAAAAAATAAAAGAAACTTTGACTATATACATAATGGAAGGGAGAGAGAGGAGAGAGGCTTATCGCCGCCACATGATATTTCCTCTAGGTAAAAGGTTTTCCTTGAGGACCATTAATTCGCCTTTTAATCGCGAGTTCTCTTCTTGTAGTTCTTGGATATATGATAGTGCGTTTGTGAGGATTTCTGATTTGTTTTGTTGTTGTTGCTGTTGTTGTTGCTGCTGCTGCTGGGATGAGTCCCGAGTTGCACAGAGCGAGTGCTTCCGCGATCCCCGGTTGGATGCCAATTGAGTGGCAAAGGGTCCCGAACGAGGGATTGAGTTTCCCAGGGCGAGAAATTTGGCGTTCATATTCGTCCGGTAGCGCTTCTCGATGGCGTTGTGAGCGGCTTTTTTGCGTTTCATTACCGCGGCGGGGTCAGCTTCTGTGGCTGCACGGCCCGGTCGAGGATTGCCGGGGTATGATGATGATGATGATGACGGCTGTGTTGTTGCAGTTTTTGTTGTTGGTGATGCTGCTGCTGCTAGTGATGGTGACGAGGAGGAAGCGGTGGCATTGGAGAGCTTTCGGGGTCGAAGAGAAGTGGAGGAGGGTGATTCGTAGACGGTGTTTTCGGCTGAACTGCCTGCAGTGGCTAGTAGCCTGCTTTTGACATGTCTGTGGCTCGCCGAAGGTGATGTAGCACTGCCAGTGCCCTTTGTATTGTTGTCTGCAGCTGCTGGGGACTGGCTGTTGCTCTTGTCATTATTATGCGTCGGAGACCAAGTCCCACTTTCGGCGTCCTAGGAATGATATTGTTAGCTATGACAGAAAGAAAAAGAAAAAGAAAAAGGCAAATCAACATACCGACACAGGTGATGCGTAGGATAATGCATCATCGGCAGCTACTGTGTAACGTCTGTAGCCCATCGGAGAGGCGTAATCACTATTGGAGTAAAGATTTGGGAATTCTAGACCCTCGGCGACTTCCTCGGATAGGTTGAATGCTTGCTGTTGTTCACTGTTGCCGGACAGGTCCCAAGGCAAAAACTCTAGGGGCTCTTTGCCCATCCAGTCGGCGTCGGAGGATGGGAAAGTCGACATCAGGTCGGACGGTACCATGCTGTCGGTGATGCTTCCAGCGGGGAGGATCATCGGCGGGGTCAGGTCGAATGGCTCGGGTGGTGGCTGATAGCAGGTCATGTTCTGTTGACCGCAGGCTGGACGACGCATCAACAGAATGAACTTGTTGAGCGCTAGACGCTGCGATGAAGGGAAGGGAGGAGAGGGGTTTGGCGTGAACAGAACTTGAACAGAAATGAGTCTTGACGTCGTACCTTGCCGAGCGGGGGTGACCAAGTTGTAAATATGTAGCAGGCAGGTGACTTGACTAGGACAGTTGGGTTTGACAGAACAAGGCAGACGGAAAAAAAAAAGGGCTCTAGTAGGACTTATATTAACATGGACAGCCTCAAGTCAAGCACGGATTCGGGGCGGGTCGCGCAGGGAAGAGGCAAGCAAGCAAGGTCCTTTTTCGAGGAGGAGCTGCGTTAAATGCTATGCCCATGCCCATGACAATGCAGAGCGAGCTAAAGTCTCGGCGAGCGGCGACCAGGAGTGCCACTGACCAAAAGAAAAACGCTTTGCTGCTTACCTAAATAGTTGTCGGATTAGCTATAGGACGTTCCGGATGAGCCTGCTGGGTCTCGACTCGGATCTATCCAAGCCACCTGGGGGAGTTGGTTCGTAGGCGACAACCAGGGTCCGTTGCCATCGCCAAGCAGTCCCTCATCGGCGATGAGCAAGCACTCTTTTTTTTCTCTGTTTTCTTGTTCGTGCATTGAACATTTCCGGGCGCCTTTCCTCTCGCTCTGCCCATTTGTTTTTCTTCTTTTTTTTTCTCTCTTTTCTCGTCACGGTTTCACGACGGCGTAATTACCACACGGCCGGATAGGGCGATGCACAGGCGGGATGGTGCCACAGTTCCGACGCCCAAGCTCCTTGGGAGGTCGAGTCCATGCCGCATCGGGAGTCTGACAGCTGCCGGCTCCGATGCCAATTTGCCAATTGCTGGGGCGGGAGGTTGTTGCAGACTGGGTCCAGCGACTCTAGTGAGTCTAGTCAAGGCATTCAATGATTCTTGGTGGACGGAAACGTCGAAATCATCCAACGGTTGTGGGCCTAAGAAGCTTTAGCGACGGGTTCGCCCGTTTCCGGCCTAGCGCCATATGCGGCCGAAAGTCGGCTCTGGCTCGGGCTCGTCGTTACATGGTCCAACTTCCAACACTTCTCTCTCTCTATACAAGAACATAACAGGTGGATGCTATATCTCTCAAATCCGCCCTGTCACCCGATCCTTCTTCCCGGAGCCCTGACGATCGTGCGTGTTTCGGGATCCGGAGGATGCCGATGGAAGAAAAAACAAAAGAAAAGAGAAGGCGGCTAAACTCTTGTATACACGGTCCACGGCAGTTGAGCTTCATGTAGGTTACATGTATTTTCCGACACATTTTGTTTCAGTATGGAGTATTATTATACGACAAATATGGCGTTGACGTCAACTGGACTTGTTACCCAATCCTGCGCCTGCAAATCGATTACTATTGCTACTGAGCCCTGGCTATACTTACAAGCCCGAGCCCCGTCCGAAAGCCGAAGTGATCGATACTTTTTCTTTTCTTCTCTTCTTCTTCTTCTTCTTCTTCTTCTTCTTTTTTTTTTCAGTTTCATCGGTACCCTCCGTTGCACATCTCTTTCCTCAGCTTTTGGGGGCAAGGTCCACACGTGCAGTGCACAACCCGAGATATTTTCGAGGCCGTCATTGATATCGTGAACGGACATGTCAGCGCCGGATGATGCCACCGAGTTGAAGAAGATTCTGCGTGATTATACTCGTAGATTATAGAACATGAGAAGAAACTCCCAGATTGATGTCGAGGATCATTATTCTATATGTGACTTGCGTTAACAATACCCATTTGATCTCGACCAATACCAGCATGTTAAAACCCCCTGGAAATATTTTCCCCCTGTCTTGCTCGTAAGTACCCACACACTCACTCCATGGTTCGTGCTACATGACTACTGCAAGCGTCGCATACAACCCAAAAAATGGGATTACCATTGTTTTTAGCATTATTCTTCACGTGCCATTGTTTGTCAATACGTCAATAGAACTCAATACCCATTGTCGACGATCAACTTTCTGTATTGTTTTTTGTTGATACACGCCGATCGACCCCGAAGCTATGTCAACACTGGCAAGCGCATTGATTACGTAAATGATCAGAAACCATTGCACATGAAAATAATAACAAAAAAATTCTACGCATTATTTATGCATCTGCGATTGGCCTCCCATGGTCGTCAAACGAGTCCAGATTTCGCCACAGCCCAGCCCAAACAGGAAGCAGGTGGACTCTGAACCCCGCGCATTATTAATATTCAAATGTTTCATAAGTATACTGGCTGGAGGGATGAGCAAATCAAAAAACAGTTGCCTGTGAAAGCTGCACCTGGTTTTTTAGTCTGGTTGGCAATAATGCAATAATAGAGAGATGTTATGACTTTTCGGGGCATTTTTTAATTTATTGTTTATGCTGGTTGATGTCAATGTTGAAACATACTTCCAGTATTTGACTAGGGGTAATGTACTTGATAAGACGCAGTGTTGCACTGATCTAAAGAGATTTACCCTCTCCAAAAGAATATCCTAGCTGGTACAGACGTGCATGCTGGGTATTTGATAACTATTATACATCGAAATATTATACAACAATAAAAGTAACAGCGCTAACAAATCAACCCCAGACCCATGATTGTCATCAACAAAAAGGAAATTTCTACACCTCGACTTTGGTCGGGATCTTGACCTGTCCCTTCTTCCGGTCGTATGTCGGAACACCATAACGGCGACCGGGCGCAGTATGGCCTCGGCCATCGGGCCCAGTGGTCTCCTTGCTGACGACCACGTCGTTGAACCGGAATTCAAACCGAGAGTCGGCCGGCTCGATTCTGAGTGTTCGCGCCTCGGCCTTCTTCTTGGCGGCTGCCTTGTGCTGTTGTTCAAGCTCATCAGACTTCTTCACTCGTTCGTGGTATTTCTCCCACCGCTCTCTGGCTTCACTTGGGTTGGCAATGTTATCACGCTCGAGCTGAATCAATTGCGGATGCGGAATACGGGCATCGGCAGGGAGCAGGACATGCTGCTCATCGGCCCCCTTTCCGACTTTTTCAAAGCGTTTTGCGTCTGGCGAAATCAGGGACTGCACGGTGACTGTTTCCTCCTCCCTGCTCTCCAGAGCCGGCGCTCCAGAAAAGACCCGACCGGCATCGACACGTGTGAATTGACGGGACTCAGATACTGGGTAGAAAATTTGCGGCTCGGTCAGTCGGTGCACAGGGAGTTCGTTGATGGGCTCATGCATGGGCTGCCGTTGGCCACCCTCAGCCAGCGGGGTGGTTGGCACCATTTCGTGCACAGCACGTGCAAACGGAATTGCCATGGATTTTTTCTAGTGTCCAATGGAGTTAGCATCCAGTGTAAACAAGCTTGCAATGGCAGACATGTAAAAGTATTCAAAAGACATTCAGAGAGTTGTAATTTATATTTAGTAACCACGACCGGGCTGGGAGGCCCGGGTCTTCAAGACTAATCGATGTTTACTCATCATTCAGGCGCGTTGAAGGCATGCTTCAAAGAATATAGGAAAATGCTGACGAAAGAAAGTTAGAAAAAAAAAATACATACCTCTTTTTCCATGCGCTTCTCCAGCTCCACCAATCGAACCGTTGCGCCAATTCTCCTCATGTCCACCTGCAGCTCAACACTCACAGTCCGCACGCTCTTCTTCTCCTTAACAACTCGTTTATAAATCTCATTGCGCAGGGCCTCCCCAAGAATCGGCGAGCTGACAAAATTTGTATTGAGAGGAAACGGCCGTTTACTGGAAGCTGAATTGTCCATGTCGTCGGAATTGGAGCGCGACTCTCTGGGGTTCGACCGCTCTTTGAGATCGGTCACGTAGTTTGTGCTTCCAGGGATATGATGTTTCAACGACGCGCCTTCGCCGGCCAGCCAGTTGAACATGGCGGAACGTAACCGGGTCTGGGCTATGCGAGAGGATGAAAATTGCCGTCGCGAAAGACATGGTGACCGTGAGACAATGCTCTCTGTCTGCAATGCATTATTTAGTGCAATAGAGGAGGGTGATGACGATGATGAAGGAATGCAAGAGGCGAGGGAATTAGTGACTGAATTCTGCATCCGCGGCGGCATGATGGGCGAGTAAAAGAATGAGAAAGGCAATTAAAAAAAGTATTATATATCAATCATGCATCTGAAAAGATGAATTGAGATCTCAAATGCCGAATCAACGCGAAACAGTTTGCTTAAATGAGGGTGAAGCACCCCTGTTGTGAGAGGACGTGTAGTGAGCAAAGCAAGCAACAACGGAAGAGAGAAAAAGTTTCTCTCGGGAGACTTGGGCTCCACTGAGTCACGTGGACTAATCAAACAGCGCAAACAACTCACACACTTGAGATTATTACTATTCACGACAGGTCGAATCAATGATGTTCTATGATTCTTGCAATAATATGACGATTAAAAAGTCCCCCAATCTAGCTATATCCCTTGTCGCGAAGGATTCTTTCCACTCCTCCACACAAAGTCAAAGACAACCGAGCAACCTTGAACAGTGAAGACATATATGTAAACAATGTAGATAAAATATTACATCAAATTTGTAGAAGAAAAGAAGAGATGACATTTAAAACAACCTATAATGCCACTGCGTCCACCAAAGTTCATATTCCAATGGCTTCCCATACCCCGAAAACAAGCCAGCAATGTATGTCAAGTCCTATGCATACTGGTGCTTGGCCAAAACGAATAGAAAGAAAATTGAAAAAGTAATAAAGTATAGCAAAGAAGAAGGATATAGGTAACAATGCAATACGTAAGCATCAAACAGCCGCGACATTAAAAACAGCACTGCTATGACAATAGAATTCGAACAATAAACCAATTTGCTCCCATACCACATTATCCATCCATATTCTCATGCGCCGTAGAATGGATGCTTTTGTTCTGCAAAAAGGGGAATCACATGAGCGAGACAGATTCAGAAGACAAGAGACACAAGACTATCTTTCAATACGTCCATCAGAAAGCAAACGAGGTAAACAGAAAAGATATCGAAACAGATTAGAGCAATGATCAATTAATAGAACGAAAAGAAGATCGAGATGGAGAATCTCCACCCACCATCTGCAATTCGACACAACCAAAAAAATAAAAATGAAAATAAAAACATGCATGTCTTAACCAGATGTCTCAGACAGACCACACAAGAACGAAGACGACGCTGTGCAAACCGAGCCCTAAACGAAGATGGCAAAAAGAAAAGAAAAGAAAAGAAGAAAACAACCGATTGCCGTGTAAGCTTGTATGCGAGTGAGAGGGGTAAACAAATCCTCCGTATGCCAGCTCTAACGTATGATCCCAAAACCTTAGCGCCATGAAACCCAGGTATCATCAAAACATGCCACGCATTACCCATACTTGAGATGTTGATTCAATTTTTTTTTTCTTTTTCTGTTGATCACCGGCCCATCATATAGTCGGGATAGACATTGCTGAAAGCTCCCATGCCGGAATTTGCGGCACTACCAGGCAAAGCACCGTTGAGAGAATTGGTACCAATAGGGTTCATTCCATTGGCTCGAATCCCAAGACCGTTGTTGCCGTTGAAGGGAGCCCCATTGGCCATGGGAGCATGAGGGTTTCCATTTGGTGGAATGGAGCCATTCCGCAGACCCATGGGAAGAGCGAGACCAGGGGGAGCCGACAAGCCAGGTGGAGGACCACTAGCAGTAGAGAACATTGGGTTGGTGATCGAGTTGATGCCATTCTGGATCGGCGTTTGTGGGCTGAGAGGTGTGGCAGGGTTGACACTGCTACCTGGTTGTCCACTCCGAACGCCGAGAGGGTTCTTGGAGAAACTAAGACGGATGCCGGTCTTGACGCTGTTGGAGAGCTTGTATCCATACAAATCGTTCAAAGCCTTACTGGCCATTGCCACCTCGTCAAACTCCACGAAACACATGGGTCCATTCTGCTTGTTGCGGAAACACAAACGCTTGTAGCCTCGCTGTTTGGAAAAGAGAGCCTTGAGTTCTTCCTCTTGGGTATCGGCAGGCAGGTTGCCGACATAAAGAGTGTTGCATGGAGGATTCAAGTCATTTGGATTTGCGGCTGGTAGGCTGTGACGGGGATTGTGCTGGTTGGGATAATGGAATCCAGGGTTGCCACCCATGTTTGGTGGGATGCCACTAGACGGGGTGGGCACATTCATGCGGCCACCGTTGCCGTTGGAGTAGCCCTGCAAAGGCGGCGACGTCACGTTGGTAGCGAGGGACAGGCCTGCGAAACGACCGGTCGGGATTTGAGGGTTGGTGGATCGCCGCTGTTGCAGCGGCATGGTTGCGTGTCCATTCTGTGCGTAGCCGACAGGGTCCTTGAGCAATTCGCCAGTGTCCTCATCGAGATCTTGGTCAATGACCGACTTGCCGCTCACACGGGGCAGCTCTCCAAGCCCATTTCCGAGAGGGGACTGCGGAGAAAAGATGCTATTCATGCGAGAATTGGAATCAGGAGCCGGAAGGGCGTCGTTGGCATTGGGTTGTTGAGAGATGCCATTTGACAAAGTCTGGAAGGTGCCGTTGAAGCGAGATGATTGACGACCGGACAGGCCTCGGGCTGAAGTGTGGTCGATGGTGTTGCGACGGCTGGGTAGGGGACCGGCGTACATCTCGACAATCATGTTGGCGTCGTTACTGGTGTTGGGCTTACCATCAAGCAAGGCGCGAGCTTCTTCGGCGGCGGCAACAGTGTTAAAGCGCGCGATCGCGCTGAAATAGTTGGCGTCCTCTGGCATATCGGACGGAATAAAATCAGCATCCACAAAGTCCTTGGCAAACAGAAGCATGGACCGCAGAGCGTCGCGGCTGGTGTTCTTGGGCAGTTTCCGCATGAGAATGGCGGCGCCATTGTTGGCGGGAGGTCGGTGAAAGCCATTCATGGGGGGCGAAAGATCGGCATCGCCTAGTCGCATTGCGTTTGCGCCCAGGCCGTCGAAAGACGAGGGCGGGCCGATGGGAGAAAAAGGGTAGGAGAAAGACGAGTTCAAAGACGTTGCGGGTTGAGAAACGGCGGGATTGTAGACGTCGGTCGACATCGCATTATGCGCCGCGGACGGACCTTGCGACAAGGATTGGGGGGACGAGGAGCTGGAAGACACCGACTGAGCGCGCTGTGTAGTGCTATAAGAGCCAGGGCTAGTGCGGCTGGATTGGGTGGACGAGGTGCCGACCATGCCTGGTCCGGAGGATGTGGTGGTTTAAACAAGACGGTGGACGAGGATTCCGACGGGCGGCGATTTGTGTGCGGAGTGCACTCGGCGGCGCGGAGAAAAGGAATCGGTAAAGAATATTCACGATGCGGTCGGTGATGCGTTTCGCGCGCTACCAGAACGCGACCATGCCCTTTTCCTTGCTGTACCGGGGGGATCCGTTTCTTCGTATCTGCCTGGCTGGGCCGTGTCTCTCTCTCTGTGATGCGGGAATTTTTTGCTGATACAATGCGATGAAATAAGCCACTCGTTCTGGGGAGAAACGCGATGTGAGCGAATAGCGACACGTGAGAGAGGGTTGCGACAACGACGACGGCCGAATCGAGATGCGGCTGCACGAGCGACGCGACCGAAGAAGACAAGGCTGGCCCGGGGGGGGGGGGGGGGGGGGGGGGGGGGGGGCGGGGGCTCGGTCTGGTGTTGTGGTCTCCAGTCTCCAGTTTCCCGTCTCTACTCTTCTCGCGTCGCTAGATCTATAGC